>JZKD02S1074550.1:101286-116460 GCA_000966675.3 Picea glauca
AATCAAATTGCAACCATTAATTAATCAATAAATATTTAATTAGTATCTTTATACCAATCTTGTTTAATTAATACCATGTTAAGACAATTAATCCCCTAATTAATTTTTACTTAATCATCCTTAAACATTTATTCAACTAGGGTTGTTACATAGAACATCCACAAACACCAATTTTCTTAAAGTACTCATCCCATGTACTATAGTCTTGACCAACCTCTTCTTCAGTGCAATTATTTGTTGTGTCTGGAGGATCCATTGTCATATCCTCTTCCACCCACTATGTTCTTTGTAATTTAATAGTTTTAGGTCCACACCCACGTACATTTTTTTTTTCTTTTTCTAGTTGAACGCTTAGGCTATGTACTTGCTCCAATCTCCATCTTAAATAATAAAAAAACATGCATTAATTTATTTCAAAATTGGATAATACACTATAAATTTTAATAATACTGTGAAAAAGGATGGAAGTATCACAAAATTCTTCCTAAGTTAAGTAAAAATTTGATTACCTCATGTCCTGTGACATCTATTGTGTCCTTATTTGATATGACACGATATGTTTTCATGGCCTCGTTTGGCCCCTATAATACACAACATAGTGAATGATGTTTAGTACACCAATTATTACATTTCAACCAATATGATATCCAACACAAAACCTCACTTTACTCGTATATTTGACATATTGATATCATGGTTTGGATTACTTTATCTCGTCTATGTTCTGAATTTGTGAATTCATAAACAACATCCTCCTTTGGTTGAGGTTGCTTTGTCTTCTTACATTTATTGTATCTTCATATTCCATATCTGATTCTATGGCCACCCACTTTCCTCTCATTAATTCGGTAGGTCCACGTCGTCCATGTCCTCTGTCCATGGCCTCCCCTGGATCTTGTAATACACAACAATGGCATTAGTCACATAACATCTATGAACCGAGAGAATGTTGTTGATAGTATATTGTTAATATGCTCACTTTTTATGGTCCATGCAAGGGTCCCCATATCAGCGTCACTATTTCAAGTGACTAGAAGACTAATAAGAGGTCATGTGTGGTGGTATGAGTAGTTATGATTATCCTTGAAGGCGTAAAAGCCTCCTATAGGGCCTAACATAATTGTTTCCTCCTACGACCATGTGTATAGCCTCATGAACCATGTTCCTATTGTCAAAACATATAATTTTCATTATGTAAGTTGTAGGTTAGAGATCGCAACTCCCTCTAAAAAAAATTATGTTTACATTTGTAGTTTAGAGTTATTAGGGCATATTTGAATCCCTAGAATGTCTTTATTGCAAATAATAGATGTGAAAGATGTTCTATGTGATGCATTCATAATATCCTCTAAGTAGGTCACAATGGACAGTGAGCCTTTATAAATAGAAACTCAACCATGTCAAATCAATAAGTCATGCACAAGTGTCTTGATGTTGCATAAGTGTATAGAAGGGGTTTGTAGAGTTATGATACTTAAGGGATAAATGTTGATGTAAATTAGTAAAGGAACAAAGAGATAATAGAGTTGAAAGAGATAAAACACAATGTGACCTATATTTGGCTCAAATATACATATATTCCAATATAAATGGATGAGCTACAATAAATAGAAAGGATCGAAGCAATGACATGAACTTGTTGTGTCTTTGTCTATAATGAAACTACTATAGAGCTTTATAACATGAAATATATCATTGCAAAACTTTTTTTAACAATGTACAATTTCATGATGATTTACAATGATTAGGATCATATATTTATAGTGTAAATCTACCATGAATGAGATTATTTCCATGCTAAAAAAAAGGAATAGAAAACTTTTAGTGTTTTTGAGAATATGTTAGTTTTTATGGGCCTTAATGATGATAATACAATCAAATTTAATCATTAGATCTAGTGGAAACGTCACCTCGGTCCACTATGAAATCCCATTGATGATGTCAAGGAATTTGGAGTTAAGTTGGCAGAATAGCATACTACATGTTGATCTGTTGATGATGCCACATAGATGACTTGTTGAATAAGGATCAAACACATATTGTCTATTAGGTGTGGGTGATAGTTGAGATGATCATGACAAGGAATAAAAAAAACTTGTGACAAATATCGTTGCAAGTACCCATTTAATCGCATTTAGATATTATGAATATCTATCGTGAACAATAATTAGGTCAATGCATGGATTATGTCAATGATATTCATATAGGTTGTTAGTAATGGTAGACTACCAAGTGGTTGTGTTGCATCACACTAGGTTCCCTATATCTGGATGAGTACACACCTAGCAATTGAATATCTAACATGGAGGTGAGATTCTAATTCAATATCAATATACTAGTTGAGTGCCTACTCTAATGAGATAGCGATATATGTAATGTGCACTAAGAGACGACCCCATCTAAGGACAAGTCCATGCTAATATTGTCCAAAATTTCAATGGGATCAAGCGTGAATAATTGCATAATGAACTAGGTTGTAGCATGTTGGAGGAATCTTAGGTAGAACAATTGAAAACTAAAGTGAAGAAGAAGTTATATAGTTTTGTCGCAACACTAGTGAGGTCCTCCTACATATTAAATAGTTGTGGGGGATTAAGAGGATTCACTTCTTAGTTATATTCTCGTTGAAATGTAATGAAAGTTACTACTAATTGCCATTATGAACCTCAAGAAGTGCAATAAATTTTTGGGGTGTTAGTGGTGGATATTAGTTTAGTCATGATAGATTCATACAAGACATTGGTTAGGTAGCCCACATAAGACATTTACATGTCTGATTGACTAACTTATGGAAGTAGGTGGTTGCAACCACAAAGATTGATTGACTAACTTATAAAAGTATGTGGTTGAAACCACAAAGAGATTTAGTTTTCACTTTACCTTGAAAACATAGAACAATCTGCCCTTGATTGGCTCAATGTTGATGTTCCAAGGTCATGATAATAGACCCCATGTTTCTCTCACAAGTAGGGTTTCCTAATATTACATCATTGTAGATATTCAAAGGTGTGACGTTTTTGGGTATGTGTTATATTTTTTGCATGAGTAGTAGTGTCTGCATTGCGTTAGGCATCCAGGGAGGTTTGAGGTGGGGGGCGTTAGGCCCCCCTTTGAGGGGTGAAATCCCCCCGTGCGGGGGTTCGGGGGTAGCGCCCCCGAGAAAAAGAAAAATTGCCTCAGGAAACATGTCGCAGTTTTTCCTCGTTTTTCATGTTGCCTCGGTTTTTGTGTCCATTGTTGGGCGGTTTTTCGGCACATGGTTCTTTGCCGATGGTTTTCTATTTCCGATTAAGGAATTAGGGTTGTTGACTAATCCAGTTCATTGGGTTAGGGTTTGGGATGCCACTGGATCCTATATGTATATTGTATTGTAAACAATGTATCACTATGAATGAATATAGAATATGTTGGTTTTCCCGGTTTGGGCTTCCAAGGGAAAAATCTTTGTGTAATGTTTGTATTTTCCATTGTATCTTTTATGTTCTTTTGCTAAAATTTTGTTTTTAGTAAATATTGTACAAGGTTAAAATCTACAAACATGACCACATGTTACCTCATGATTTCCAAGGATAGAAATATACATTCCTTGGTGATGTAGTTCTCCTTATCGCTTTGGAGCCATCCAATGTTTTAAGGATGTGGGTGAGCTTGGGTTTTGAGCTTCTATCCTTATGTAGTGGCCATGAGAATCAAAATTCTCTAATTATAATTATGAAAATTAACATGGAGAGGTTGTTAATGAACTTCCATTTGAATGTGGAATTGATGTGCTCTTTCTTACTCCAATTGAATTGTGCTTAATGAGGGAGATGAGTCTGTGTGCATTATGAGAAGAATGGTGTTGGAAAATTCAGGTGCATAGGTTGCAATCTTCTTATCGTTATCGTAGTTTTATTGTTTTGTGAGTTACACCAAAAGATATTTACAAAATCATCAATGTGTATTATGATGGTTAAATGACTTATAAGTGTTTCACCACTTTATATTTGTTATTTCCTTTCTTAGAGTAGACCTTTGTTTCCTTCTTTTGTAGGTGTTGAGGAATTATCAAATTGAGCAATTTTGTCCAAAGTGTGACAAGTTTATTTCTTCTTTGCATTTGTGCCATTTTTTGGAGTATTTCACTCTTAGTCCAATTGGTCATCAAAAAGAGTTGAGGTGTTTCTTGGATTTGTGCCTATTCTTTATCCTTCTCACAAATATTTAGGCATATTCATGTGTATGAATGATTAGGAACTCCATATTTTTTCAAGTGATGTATTGTTGTACTCTTCTCTAGAACTTCATAACAATATTTATGTACTCTTCCTTGATGAATGAATGAGCTACAAGAGTATTGAGATCATATGTGTACTCATCAACTAATTGATCACAATGTTGGTGTAGTTGTTTTGACTTCATCTAATTGTCACATTTATGTCATAAAGGATAATAATTTTCATGCATCACCTTCATGAATTCATTCCATGTAGTGATGGGTTCACCATGTGACTCACACTAATAGTTATTATCTTTACCCCAAGTTTGGGAGTGAGTGACATTTTTGTGGTTGTGAGCTTTATTTTCTTAGTGTCATTGAGGTATTTTGCATCAACTAAATTTGTAGGGCACTTAACCATTAATGAAATGTTATTATATAAACTTTCCTTTGAACACCTAGATGTTGTGGTCAACCTTTACCTTTAAAGGGTTGTACCCATCAAAATACTATGATCCTTGGTTGAATGAAGTGTGTAAGACTTGGGGCACTAGTATCTTGTACATGAATGCAAATTGGGTCCATAATTATTCAGATTGCTTTCGAAGAGACTTCTCAATCATTCTCTACATAACACTTACTTTGGGTGTCACAAAGCCAACATAATCACCTCTTGCTATCTATAGGTGCTAAATTATATGCATTTTTTTCCCCATTTAGCGCCCCAAAATGATTACATTTTTGGCCAATAGTCAGTGCCCAATTTAACGTCGACTATTCAAACAAAATGAAAAAATAAAAAAAGTAATCTCGTGCAATGATTGTAAAGTATTTACCAATGTAAATCATTCACCATTTTTCAAACATACAATGTAAAACATTTACCATTTTTCCATTATCATACTCACAATCGAAAATCGAAGGAGCTTGGAACTTCTACATGGAGTTGGAGCAGACCACGAAAATTCCTTGAGGATATGAAAGAAAATAACTAATCGATTGGATACCTATTGATGTTGGGTAGATATATTGACACACCCCTCCTCCCTTGTTATGGATTTCACTCGAAAAAATTTGGTTTCTGGGAGTGATTTGGCCTCTAGCATTCATGAAATCAATTTGTGCATGTCATTCACCCCCTACTAGAGATGAAAATCAAAACCATGTCCATCCATTTCTCACTATTGTTGTTTATAACATTTAGATCTAAGGTAGCAAAATGTATGGAGCAAGGAGAAGGGACTTTCCACAGTCTGTAGGAAAAAAATCACCCTAGGACGCAAAAATGTCAAGCAGCAAAGGGAAATGAGTGAAGGGATATGATTCTTGCCATAATGAGGTATTTCATACTCAATTTATATATTTGTACATGTTTCCATTACTTGTTTGAATTTTATTTTTTAGTTTTTTTTATTTTAAAATTATAAAAGAAGAAATTTATTTTATTTTTATTTTTAAATTTAAAATAAGAAATTTACTATACATATACAGGGACATGACAGTCAGAAACTGAAAGTGGCAATGGATTCTATATTGGGGGTAGAAGCAGTGAAGAAACTAGAAGGTATGGACTTGTCCATGCTTGCCAAATATGTGGAAGAACGATATACTAAAGGCACTGAAACAGTCCATCCAAAGAAACCATGTCAAAGGGAATCGATTGATTCCCAATCAACTCTTGTATCATGAAAAATATCAAGGAGAAAATCAATCACAATAACCTCTAAGAATGTGGAACAGGGATCAGAGATGCCTAATGTCCTAGCCACTCTTAGGATATAGATTTCTTCCACCACCAATACATGTTATGCATCTTGCATTGGTACATACAAAACTAAGGTAGAATATGATGTTGTCTCTGGGAATATCATAATAACATATGTCGGGAAATTCTTCATGTGTAGGTTGAAGGAGTCATGCCTTCAACGCTTCAAATAAAATCTACATATTCCATTCTCGACGATACCCGTGTACCTTCAAAAAGCAGTCATCCATGACATGGAGACTGAATTTGCGATGGGTTGGTCAGTAAAGAAGATAAAAAAAAACAAATGACTCAAAATTGCAAGAGATTTTGTTTCAACCGACTGAAAAAGATAAAAGAAATTCCTCCTGAGCTAAGGAAAAAAAGAAGGCCAATTGATGTAAGTTTTAAAGTATGGAAAGAGATAATGAAATCATATTATAGAGAGGATGCACAGAGGAAGTTCGGTGAGGAGAGCACATAGGTATTTGAATATGGTAATAATATTATTTCAAATTCATTAAACGATTTTTATATTTTATTTGTGCATAATTAAATTGAATTAGTGTATGTTTCAGGACAAGGCCTCAAAGTCTAGGATTTCCAAATTCTGTGCCACATGTTACAGTGGCCAAATAGGTTTAGAAGCCTTAATATGAAAATTTGTAAGTATATTTAATATCTGAAATTATATTTTTTTTATTTTGTACAAAAAAGTAAATGACTGGATATTAATTACTTTAACTAGTCCATCTTCCATGTTTTGACAGGAGAAACAATATGGCCATTATCCATCACAATTAGAATTCGAGATGATACAACACAAAAAGTGGTCTAATTTTTTTATTTGGATGGAGAATAAGGTATCATTAATTGACTTTCAATAACTTAGTTGGATATTGTTACGTTAATATGTCAATTTGCATTTACTGTGTTGAGTTGTTTATTTATGTGTATCTTGATTTCTTTTGTGCTCCCATCAGTCATAGCACCCTTATAAATCATCAACCTTTCACTATGATCAAGTCCTTGTAAATCAATATCCAATCATGGCTTTATCAAGTCCTTTGCCAAAATCCTTAGGCCAAAGGAGAGATGCAATACCATGTAATACATAACCCGTAGACAACAAACCATATCTATGTTGCAGCTTGACAAAGCATAGAGAGTACCTCTAGAGTGCAAGAAAAGAGTATAGCAAGCCACCAATGACAAGACACAAGTATAGAGAGCCTCCAACAACAAGACACAAGTCATAGAGAACCTCCAAGTACAAGACACAAGTCATAGCAAGCCTCCAAGGACAAGACACATGTCATTTCAAGTCTCCAATGAGCATGACAAAGACATAAAAAAAACCTAGAAGGAAAAAGAACAGTTGTAGTGAAATTCCCCAAAAAAATGTAGATCAAAACCAAGTGCACAAGAACAAGAGAAACATGTCAAAATCATTGAAGGAGCTCATATATATAGACATCCAACATGACTCATACATGACTTTACATTATGGTTGACTTGCACTTCACATAACCAACGTCTAGCTTGGGAATTTCTTCACAACTTTATAACTTTTACTTGACTTCTTACATCATAGGAAAGGTTTTCCTTGGCCAACACTTCAAGGCATCACATCCACTCTATAAGGAGGAATATCCCATCATTACTTAGGTTTTATATCATCACTCCAATCCAAGAGGACCACCTTATCATTGTCTAGGTGTTATAGCATCACTCCAATCTAGGAGGACCACCTTATCATCATCTATGGTGTTATAACATCACTCCAATCCAGGAGGACCATCATATAGTTATCTAGTTGTTATAACATCACACCAATATGGAGGACCACCTATCTTCAACTCCACTCTAGAGGACCATGGTGTTATAACATCACTCCATATGGAGGACCACCATATCATTATCTAGGTGTTATAACACCACTCCAATCCAAGAGGACCACCTATCGTCAACTCCAGTCAGGAGGACCATGGTGTTATAACATCACTCCATCCGAAGGACCACCATATCATCACCTGGGTGTTATAACGCCACTCCAATCCAGGAGGAACACCTATCCTCAACTCTAGTCAAGAGGTCCATGGTGTCATAAAATCACTCCATCTAGAGGACCACTATATCATCATCTGGGTTTTATAACATCACTCCAATATAGGATGACCATCCTATGGCTACTCAACTAGCCTCATCACTTGCATGTTATCCAGCCTACTCGATGGTGTTAAAACATCACTCCACCCAGAGGACCACCATATTATCATCTGGGTGTTATAAGATCACTCCAATATAGGATGACCATCCTATGGCTACTCAACTGGCCTCATCACATGCATGTTATCAAGCCTACTAGATTTGTGGTATGTGTGCACCCATACCATCTTGGACATGTCTTTCATAGCAAGGGGTAGCTAATCCATCAGTAAAGCAGTAAAGCACTCTGAGTCGTAGCTCAGGTCATGGTATAACCTTTAACAATGTGAAAGTGTCTCAAGAGAACTCATCTCAATACGTCAAGATGTCCAAAACAAGGATCTCTCCATCAGTATGTTGACTCGCCCACTCTTAGGGACAGTCACAACATTCCTCCCCAATGTCAGTCACACAGAGCTTATCTAGATTGGTGTAATATACCTTGGAGAGTGTAGTTAGCCTTGTTGTGTATTTTTTCTTCATGAACTTGTCCTTGTAGCTATTGATATGTATCATTGAAGTACTCATATTTTTATATTCCTCTTTGTATTGATCATGCAAGGCTTTGTGTGTGTTGGTGCAATTATATGTATAATATATAACCAATCATAAAATAATCAATCGGGATTCGTAATCAGTAGATTTGCTACACTATATGTGTTAGAAATAGGTAATCTAATCTATCATCACTTAATATAGTGGATCCTAAATCAATGTCAAACATAAACTTAGTTTTTCCCAAGCACTAATCACAATCTCTGGTATGTACAAACACACTAATCACTAAATATAGTTTAGATCCAGACAAACACACCATTATCAACTAAGTAGATATTCATCCCTTCAAAATAGTTGACACATCATTTACTTTCGTTAAGATTCCTTCGTCCTTTCACTGCATGGGGAAATTTTCACCTTTATGAATCTTTGACATTCTTCAATGTAATGTAAGTCCTAAAAATAAACCAAACGTAGTCACAATGTTTATCTTTATATCTACTTAACACCATTTACTACCTATATGGAATGTACACCAATTTTTTGTAAGAATTCATAAACAATAGCTAAGGTAACTAGGTGCATATTCAACCTAGGTATATGTGGCATAGTTGTGTTATCATAATGCCCTACCGTATAGTGTTGCTCTCTTTTTATTATTGTTTTTCATTGTTAGGATTCACAGCTACCACATGCAATGAGTAATATGATGATATCCCATTGGCAGTTATATCTAGGTGTTATAGCCTTGATACATGATCTTGTTTTCCTTCATCCCATATCCTTTCCATCGATTGGTTTATCATGTCTACCTCTTTCAGTATTAAGAAGTCACCTTGGGTAGAAATATTATAGCATATTGATTGTGTCTTTGTTGAATTCCTAAAATTGGCGCATATGAAATTTGAAAAGAATATTCCCTCTTTATATTTGTTTGGTGGAAATCAAAGTTGGGAATGGTGAATTTTGTAATCATCCCTTTAATAGCATAGTTTTTTTCATGAAATCCAATCCATAATACAATAATAGTGGTAGGATAACATGTCAAACATTGGTTGGTAGGGGAGTTCTTTGTCAAATCTTGGTTGGTAGGAGAATTTGTTAGCATGTGACTAGTAGTAGAATATAACATATCTTGGTTAATTGGACAATCTATCAAATCTTGGTTAGTGAGATAGTCTCTGGATAATCCATACATGGAGTTGAATCTATAAGTAAGCCTTAAAATTTTAAATGAAGGAATATATATATATATATATATAACTTTCTCTTAGACTTCCAAGTTTAAATTCAATATCATATTGCATTTGACAAGTCAAACAATATATCCAACATTGAGATTAATTTATGTACTATTTAACCCACCCTTAGTTCATGTGTAATGCATACAGAGTTGGAATACTATGTTATGGAGCCCATGTACTTTTATCATAAGAATTAATTTCATTTATATCAAAGTGTCAAGGTTATTTCTATGATATATGCTAATTATAGTCTAGCAGTGAGAAATATGGATCAATTCATAAAGAAAAAAGTGTCTTACTTGGAGGAGGTTCATAATGCAAATAGCCATGGAATTGCTACTACATATTTGTTCCAAAGAATAAATAACTCTTGCTACGTAATATAGAAGAAAATGTATAATGGTAACCGGGTCATTTTGCAAGAAAGTGATATAAGGTTAGACTTCACAATTTGAAAACAATTCTAAACTATTCTTAGTGTGCGTATAGATTTATTAGTTACTATTTCCGCGTGTTGCACTCGTCACCATCTTATACAAACCAACTCAATCCCTAATGAGAGAATTGTGAGATGTCTTTCTAAACAAACTTTAAAAAGTTGATTTATTCATTTTCATGGACAACAAAAAAATAAGTAATGGCACCTCTGCCATGGTGCCTTGCATTCTTCTCTATTTATTTCCAATATTCCTTCTCCTTATCCTCATCCATCTCTTTTGGAGGTGTGGTATATAGTAGGATAGGAGGATCGAATCTGAGCCCAATCCATTTGAGCTTGATCTTCCTCAAAGACTCCTTACACACAACTTGTAAATTATGAGGAAAGTGAGGCTCTATCCTTTGAATATCAATAGGAATCCCAACCCATCTAGCATGTCAGCATTGGAGTGCACCTTCCCTTAACATTTTGACTGTATCTCTAAAATGGGCAATTTTCCCTCTCTGTTTTTCCTCTAAAATGGGCATTAGCTCGATGTATGAGTTCAAATTTATGTGGCTATTGATGAGTTCATTTTTTCTTATGGCCTCATATCTAATCCATAGGTGACTAGTCATCTCTTCTTCCATGTACTTCTAGAAACCAACAACCCTTAATTCTTCATTGTCCTCTTCTTCCACCTATACTCTTTTATGTCAATGTTGAAGGATCCCTTGCCTTGTTTTTTTCCTAGTTTTTGTCAATGACTCCATGTTTGGGAATACTTGCCCTTTATTTCCTTTGAATATTATGAGCTTGTGCAATGTTCCTTGCAATTTATGAAGTTTGGAAATACCAGCCCTTGTTTTGTCGCTCTTGATAACAAACATGGTTTGCCTAACAGGGCTTTGCCCCTTCCGTTTAATTTATTTACATTTTCCTACTATTTGGATAAGTTGGATTCTCATCCAACATTCATAGGGCCTTCTCTCCCTTGTACCTTCTCTAACATAGGTGAATTTAACTAATAGATGTGTGATAATTTCTCCATCCATCTTACAAATTGAACACATGCCAAAACCTTGCTTACTTCTCCTTTGCAAATGATCTCAAAGAAGTACCTTGTCTCTCAAGACCATCCACATATAAACATGTGTCTTCATAGGAACTCTATTATTCCAAAGGGGCTTCCCCCACCATGATTTTGTCTTGTTCTGCATTACATAACATAGTTTTGTACCCTATATTTTCAATCTATTATCTTAGAATAGGATTCTTGGACCAAACCAAACTATATTCCTCATCCCTAATCCTTACATGAATATGAGATAAAGTTCCACATAGCATTTCCATTGTGTTACATTCTCTCTTGAAAATCCCACGAATTTTGCTAATCTCTTCCTTTGATTCCATATATTTATATCATTGTGATTATGTGCCTTGCCTTGCCATTCCTTGCCTTCACTTTCCATGTCTTACCTTGCCTTCACTTGCCTTTCATTTTCTTATCTTTCCTTCACTTGCCTTGCTAACATAGTTATATTGAGTTATAATTGTATCTCAAAACTTAGTTATAGTAAGTTTCATAGTGCTGCACCCTTCATCTCCTTTATAGAATAGGAATACTTAGGGTTACAGTGTATCTAAATTCATGCAAGGGAGATCTCCACCTGGCAAGGTCAAACCCTAACCCTAATCACCTTAAGTAGTGTAGTTGTCTACTTGGATATATGTATGAGGAATGGTGCACGCCCAACTGGAGAAGATTGAAACATGTGAATCCATGCACCTCCTAGGGACCTACGCCCTCCTCCTAAAATATATAATCCACATGTAGTGAACCATAATAGCCTAGGTATCTATCCCCTCATCTAAATTTTATCGCGCAATTTGTACTTTCCCAAAGACAAAGGCAAGTGGATACTAAATTGGCATGACAAGGAGGATTTCGTATCACTATCACCTTAATATGACACCTCTTTCTATTTAGGAGTAGTACCCCAAGGGAGACATCCCCAGTGACCTGGGGGTTTGAGAAGGATAAGGTAAAAGTTATGAGAAAATCCCACCCCTCTCATAGGTCACTCATATAAGAAGTTCCAAGATTTTAATGAGATGAAGCAAAATATAATTTAAGTGTACCTGCCCAGAACAAGACAACAAGTAGAAAAGAAACATTGTTTGCAAGTACCATATGATGGTAGTGCTTCATAAAACCATGAATTCTTGAAAGATAAACAAGTTGATTTAAAACTGAAGCAATATAAATATTTATAACAACAATGTATATTTAGAAATAGCTACACAATTATGCCTCAATAATGCTTCAAGAATGACAAGAAATAATAGCCTAAAATATACAGAATCATAATAGTTGTCAGAAGAAAAAATGGCAATGTATAATCAGCTTTTAATCATGTTTTTAGGATGAATTTGTTGTTGTTATAGATGGTTGTAGAAATATTTTGAAACAACAGAAAATAAGTTAGTGAGTTAGTATAATCTAGAGAGTTAGTAAAAGTCTTAGGGAATATGGTTTAAGAGTTGTTTGGTCAATTAATCATTTGCAAGGAGTGAACTAGTACCTTTTAGGGTAATGGAGTCAAAGTTTGCAACGGAAATTCTTAGAGGAGAACAAGAAATTATAATAGGCAATCTAAAGGGATGGGTGAGATTATTGAGGTGTTAGTATCCTAAGGCCTCAATATATAAACCCTACAAGGAAAAAATGCTAGAAAGTAGGTAACCCTAGGCCCTAGCGATTTCCTTCTTCCTTGGATCAAGCTTGAAATAAAAATGTGAAGCTAATGGAGCAATGCTACTAGAGTGCTACAAAGGTAGGGCTCTAGTGTATTCTTCAAAATATATGTTTTCTAGCAAAATAAAGTAGGTGGAAAATTATAAGGAAAAGGACGATAACATGTGCTTCTCCCCTGGGGTTTCAAACTAGCAATTTCATAATCTTAGAAATGAACAAGCAAATTTACCATAACCATTCAAAATAAATGAAGAATTGCAGATTTACTTATTTCATCAAGAATAATATAGCATAAAAAACCTTAGTTGAAGACTTTCCACCATGAAAATGCCAAAATACACCAAGAATAGCCTCTCCAAGAAGTTGCACACCACTTAATTTCAGCCAAGTACCCTTAAAGAGGGTCGAATTTCAGACCTCAAACTTGTGTGTGTGAAATATGATGAAAATTACAAGATATTTATCTCTTATTTATACAATAATCATGACCTTTAATTACAATTTAGGTCAAAAAAAATCGACATGGCCAATTTACATCAAAAATCCAATTTTACATAAAATTAACAATTTAAAACCCTAAAATGTGCAGTAGAGGTGACACCATTCCCTCCTAGGGTGTCGTTGGGCCTCATAGGTGGGACACTAGGCTCCATAAGAAAAAAATTAGGCCTTCCAAGGCCTGCGGATGATGCCACATGTGCCACTTGGCACACAACTGCCTCCATCATATCCATCTAATGTTGGGTGACGTCTAGGGTCACAAGGGTGATGCCATGGGCCTCCCAAGGACAATGTTCAAGGGGGGAGAGAAGGATCCCCCTAGGTTCATGTCTCCCAAAATGTCTCTACTGGAATGTCCTTCTTTTTCTCTGGTGCAAGCCTCTGGTGTCTCTCTTCCCCTGACTAGGGTCACAGCATCCATTTGGTGGGAATTTATCCCCATGGAGGTCCAAGCTAATCATCTCCCCATATGTACCTGTTCATTGGGCATGGTCCTATGACAACAACAAGTACGCCCTTCATGGGTCATAAGTCACAGGGATCATAGAAATTTTAATCACATCTAATAATTAAATTACCCAAACATGTGCATCAAACCCCCCTTTACCCAAAAAAATGCTCAAAGATGTTATGCAGTTTAACAAGCCAGGTTTGGAGAGGGTCTCAGGATGTCCTATTGGGATAATCCTCCTCAGTTTTAAGGTGTTTCCCAGGTGAATACCAATATAGGTCATGTAGATGTATGATATGGTGTAGGGAATGTTTGGGCAAGGGGTGCAATGATAACAGGGAAATGTAGGTATTACATGTGGGTGCCTCTGTAGAGGGTGAGTTGCACCTTGTCATAGATGACATTGTTTCCTATCATATTCAATGCCTTTTACTCTTTGTCGTATTGCCTTTTATTTTCAAGAGAATAGTTGGAGGACATTGTACTGGCATGGTGACCAGTGGTGGCAGCGTTACCCACAAGAATTTCACGGAAATGAGAATATTGGCTCGTGATGAGACCCCCTTTCTCTTGGATATGCCACCAAGAGATACTACCCTGGTTTGGTGACCATATGGATGGTAGTGTCATACTGCTACATTCCCATGGACCTAACAGGTCAGCTTATGATGAGGCCTCCTATCCACCAACTAGATCTTGAGTTTTATTTTATTTTATGATTCCACTTTTCTTGTTGAGAAGCCTTTTTTACTTTCTCAGGAATCCATGGGTGAAGCATCTCAAGGTTTCATTTTGTATTTTAAGTTTTTCCAGCTACTTTTACCCTCTGGGCCTTTAGCCCCTTCTTCCCACAAGGCAAGTTACAACCCTTGATAGCTTGGCAAACCCAATGCTCGAACCAAGGTAGGGGAAATATGAGAGGGACAATGATGAAAAGTGGTAAGTATAGAAGGAATGTACGATGACCTTTCATAGAACCACCTAGTGGCAACTCATCCCTAAGGGAACCAACTTACTAGGGCACTTTGTCATCCCCCCCAAGTATGGACAAGTTAAAGAGCATAATTTCCAAGCAAACGTCATGAAACAAAAGAAAATTCAATGCACATATTCAAATGCTTTGAGAATCATAGTGACACATACCATGATACCTG
>JZKD02S1074550.1:117799-128170 GCA_000966675.3 Picea glauca
ATACCGCTCTCCCGCCAAAAAACCACTTTCCCCAATTTTTGCCAATATGTGTTTGTTTTACCACGTCCTCTTCCAGGTCGATTTTTGAGCAAACAGAGACGAATTTTAAAAATCTGAAATATTCTTTTGCTCAGAACGGGCTGAGGAACAAAAAACTCTTTCAGTTTTTTCAACGGGGTCATGAGAAGAGAGAATCGATGACATCTTCGAGGCCTATTTTTCCAGATTTTCCATTTTCCGTTTCAGTCCCGATCTTTCAGGAGTTGTCACGGACAGCTGGGGACGAATTCGGTGAAACCGAAAAAGGTTTTTGTCCAGCACATGCCCATCTACAATAACCTATTTCATTTTTCGCCCATGTGTCATCATTGAAGATAAATAACGTCTGATTGGACCCCTGTTTCGCATAAAAACGGTCCATTTTTCATGGCAGGAAACTCCGAATTCTGTGGGAGTGGTAGCTATTTTTGGCCGAGGCGGTTAAACCGACTCTCGAAACTTGAGGAGGTGATCTACCCTATTTATTGATATTATTTTAATGTAAATAGGTTGGACCTGTGAGGCTTTTTACGAGACTGTGGGCTGTGTTTAGCCAGGGAATGTCTCTATAATTTTTAATGATTGATCAGCAACGAATATATTTCTTTTACAGGATTCCTGTTTGGTGATAATGGTGGTGTTCTTCCTCTGTATAATGTTTTTCCTGTGATCATTATGCTTGTTTTCGTTTTCTTATTGTCAAAAGGAAAGTAATAGAGGTAGAATTTATCAGCAGGTACTCTGCCTCTCGGCTTCTGATGATCTTTATGTTTTCTGCAAAAGCTTAGTTCAGGAATTCTTGACTACTCCTTTGCCTATGCTTTTTCCTCACCTATTTTTCCTCAAATCGACGCCATCTAAACTTAATTCGATCCAATATTTCCATTACCTTTCTCTGTGAAAGAACTGTGTCCAGATCTGATGTAAATCACATTTTTAAGCACAGACCCCATTTGCCCAATGGCCCTCCTTGTTGTTCCAAACCATCATTTAAAAACCCCAAACCATGTTCTTCATAACTAGCCTAATACCTCTTCAAACAAAGCTATATCAGACAGAGAGATCCCTCTCTGAGTCTTGGAGGGCTAGATCCAAGACTCAAAGTGGTTTTGATGTTGCCTCTGTAACTGCCTCACAGCCTTGGGCAAATTACAGAGTGCTAACACATTCCTTTCCATGCCTTGCATTGCTTTTCCTTTCCTTTCCATGCCTTGCATTGCTTTTCCATTCCTTGCCATGCCATGTCTTCACTTGCCTTGCCTTGTCATTCCTTGTCATACCTTTCCTTGCCATTCCTTGCCTTTCCATTCCTTACCTTCACTTTCCATGCTTTTTCATTCCTTGCCTTCACTTGCCATGCTTTGTCATTCATTTCCTTCACTTTTCATGCCTTTCCTTGCCTTCACTTGACTTGCCTTGCCTTCACTTTCCTTCACTTGCCTTGATTTTCCATGCCTTGCCTTGCATTGTGTTCACTTGCCTTGCCATGCCTTTCCTTTCGATGCCTTGCCATTCCATTCATTTCCTTTCCATGCCTTTCCATGCCATGTCATGCCTTGTCATTTCATGCCATGCATTCACTTTCCATGCCTTTCCTTACCTTTCCTTCACTTGCCTTGCCATGCCTTGCCATGCCTTCACTTGTCATGGCATGTCATGATTTGTCATGCCTTCACTTGCCATGCATTGTCATGCCATGAATTCACTTTCCATGCCTTCACTTGCCTTTCCTTTCAATGCCTTAACTTTATATGCCATGTATAGCCTAACAAGTTGTTAAATTTTCAAACATATGTAATTAGCACTAAGCAAAACCCCAGTGCTGGAGATACTCCAACAAACAGTTTTTTGGTTGACGGAATGATAGTGTATGGGTCCCATTAGCTGAAACTTGGTGCTCTAGATCCAATGCAACTGATGGTTCATGTATTTGAGTCTTGGTTTGAGTTTTATCGCGATTTGCAACTTGCCTCCTCAAGTCATTCAAGGACATGTGGCCAATTTGGTCTGGGGGCATAAAATCCAAACTGAGCAGCATAATGGAGTTTTGTAAGCTCCTACAAGTATGTTTGACCATGGCCCACATGACTACAGTAACCAATAATTCCCTACATAGTCTTCTTGAAAATCGACCTCCTCTTCAAAAATTGCACTATGCCTCATTGACCAAAACCCTGGTGCTAAATATACTCCAACAAATGGTTTTCCAGTCAATGGAATGATAGCATAGGGGCCCCACAACCTGAAACCCGATGCTTTGGATCCAATGCAACTAACATTTCATGCATCCGAGTCTCGATTTTATTTTTAACGCAAGTTGCAACTTGCATCCTCAAGTCATTCGGGGACATGTGGCCAATTTGGTTCGGGGGCATAAAATCCAAACCAAGCAGCATAACAAAGTTTCGTAAGCTCCCAGAAGTTTGTTTGTCCAAGGATCATGCGAATACACTAGTCAAAAATGCCCAACACAGTGTTATTGAAAATCAACCTCCTCTTTAGAAATTGCACTATGCCTCATTGACCAAAACCTTAGTGTTGTAGATACTCCAACAAACGGTTTTTCGGTCAACGAAAATGATAGCGGAGGGGCCCCACTTGCCGAAACATGGTTCTTCATATCCAATGTTGTTGGATTACTAAGAGGGGGGGTGAATCAGTAATATAGCAATTTAATCCTTTTTAACCATACAATGCAAGTGTTATATCAGTGTAGCATTATCATCCAATAATTGCAGGGTAAATAAACAATGAACAAATGATAAATCATACACATACATATTACATCAGTGTTTTTACATGGAAACCCAAAGAGGGAGAAAAACACAGAATGCTTTTTCTTATATGTATTGAATAATTAAATTCATTGGAAGCACTAAATTCCTTTGTTTTCCAGCTACACCTGAAAGGAGGCTCCAACCCCCTAGTTTATCATGCTATAACCTGAGGGAAGCTCCAACTCCCCAATTCTTTGGATATAACTAGAAGGAGGCTACAACCTCCTAAGTTCTTCGGCTACAATTGGAAGGTGGCTACAACCACATATCCTTGCCCCATCCAACCGCCCTGAAATATAAATGCCAAATGTAGACAACATGTCACTGTCACTGAATCAACCACTACCACTGTCAACCTGTACCAATAACATTTAACAACTTGTACCAATCAACCTACACCAATCAACCTACACCAAACAACCTGTACCAATCAACCTACACCAATCAACCTACACCAAACAACCTGTACCAATAACCTGAACCAACATGTACCATTCATCAACCATGCATCAACATTGAATCATCGATATGTACCAACATCATCAACTATACACCTCATGTATGTGCCAACTCATCAACTACTTGTCTCAACCATGTACCCAACATGTATCTCAACCATATACCAAATACATACACCAATATAACCATCAAAAGTTATCTAACAATTCATCACTCTATCCATAAACCAAATACCATAAACCCTTACATCAAACCATGTGCCACAACCTCATTGTTATGAAGCCTCAAGATAAACCAACAACTTTAGCAACACATCACAACCAAAAGACCAATACCCATATGCCAAATACCAACTGTATCCCTCAATAAATCTGATATATGCAGCAGTATTTAACATCCAATGCCATTTCAAGAGATAAACCCTAGCTCACAAAACATACCTCAAACAAGATGTGTCATATATCTCATAAATAAACCCCAACCATGTTGTTGTCACGATTTTTTCGCCGCACTTTTTCTGTCGTGATTTTTCTGTCGCACTTTTTTTTCCACAGTTTCCCTACCACACTTTTTCTGTCACACTTTTCCTACTGCACTTTTTTTGCCTCACTTTTCTCTATCAATAATACATGCCCAAATAGCCTTTCACAAAATATGTATTTAATGATATTCAATAGGTTCAAGTGTAATTAAATGAGAGAACCTTGCCTCTTATTTATACTTTCATGTAGCATCCCACTTTCCTTATTTTAGGGATTTCTCCATTAACTTTATTATTTAAATAATTTAGTTTGCAAACACTTTGACTACTTTGACCTTTTGGGGCTTTTAGATTAATCATGAGGGTTCTCCAACTTCACATTGCCATAACTCTCTAACCGTGAGGAGTTATGTGACATTCCACATGCCACCAGAAATGGCATGAAATGTACTATCCATCTAGAATAGTCTTACCTGCAAATATATCAAAACTCATACCATTATCCATCAAACAATCTTGGGTCCATTATCCAAACCTTTGTGCTACCGGAATTCGCTACTGGAATTTTTTCAAGAGTTGAAATCAATGACAACCAACCCAATTAATTAACAAATCCCCCTTTGGAATTTATGGCAACACTCTGATGCAATACTAAAGTCATGTCATGCAATTTTGAATTCATATCACTCATTCTCCCCATGTGACCATCGCTTCCCCTGGAACCATGCCTCTGTCTTCTGCATATGATAAATCTCTCCCCCTTTGTCATCAATGAAAAAGGTATATTTCCATCTAGGATTACTCCCCCTAACTGAAATGTCCTTGGGGATATTCCCCCTGAGTGAAATCTTCATGAAACTGATCTCCCGACCTGAACTGTTTTATTTAGGGTGCTTCCTCGTGTAAATATAATACATATAAGATAAGCATTCAAAAGCATTCATTTTGGAGTGGCAATTACTCCGAGTCTCTGGCAAAGATACTCAAAGGATTCCCATGGAAGCGGTTTTGTAAAGATGTATGCTACTTGTTCTTTTGTGACCACATATTCAACTCTAATGTTATTCTCTGCAACATGTTCTCGTATAAAGTGATACTTTATTGGAATGTGCTTCATCTTGGAGTGCATCACCGGGTTCTTTGAGATATTGATGGCACTTGTATTATCACAATAGATTGGAATGGTTTCATCATACTCAACCTGTATATTTGTCAGAGTTTGTTTCATCCATAGAACCTATGTACAACATGTTGTTGCTGCAATATGCTATGCCTCGGTTGTATATAAGGATACTGATTATTGTTTCTTGTTTAACCATGATACTAAACACTCACCCAAGTAGAACGTTTCTCCACTRGTGCTTCGTCAGTCATYAATGCAACATGTCCAATCKGCATCTGTGTAGGAAATAAGTGATAGATCCTTTCTTTTTGGATACCATAATCCAAACTCTTATGTTCCTTTGAGATATCTGAAAATCCTCTTCACTGCTAATACATGTGATTCCTTTGGTGTTGCTTGGAATCGTGCCACCTGTCCAACTACCTGCATTACATCTGGTCTGAATGTTGTCACATATAGTAAGCTACTATTCATTGACATGTATTGCCTCTGGTCTGTAGACTTTGAATCATCATCTTTTCTCAACTTGCAACTGGTTTTCATAGGAGTGGTAATTGGTTTTCAATCTTCCATTCTGAACCTCTTTAGAATTTCTCTTATATACTTAGTTTGAGAAATGAAAATTCCTTGGTTGCTTTGACGTATCTGAATACCTAGAAAGAACGATATTTCTCCAAGTAATGACATTTCAAATTCATTCTGCATATCCTTTGCAAATTTATGTCTTAACCTGTTATCAGTACTTCCAAAAATAATATCATCAACATAAACTTCAATTAACAAAATACTATCTTGAGTTTCCTTGATGTAGAGGTTGTTGTTTTCACTTCATTTTCTGAACCCTGCCTGTTGTAGATATTTATCCATTCTAGAGTACCATGCTCTAGGAGTCTATTTTAGACCATACAAGGCCTTCTTAAATTTACACACATAATTTGTGTTCTCTGACAAATGAAATCTTTTTGGTTGTTCAATGTAAACTTCTTCTTCAAGTTCCTCGTTTAGAAAAGTTGATTTCACGTCCATTTGATACACTTTCATATTCTTGGAGCATGCATAAGCTAGGAGCAATCAGATTGCTTCCATTCTGGCAACTGGAGCAAATGTCTCTTAAAAGTCGATTCCTTCAACCTGTGTGTATCATTTACATACCAATCTAGCTTTGTTCCTTGTAACATGTCCATCTTCATTCAATTTATTTATGAATACCCACTTTGTGCCAATCACATTCCTATTCTTTGGTCTTGGGACCAATTCCCAAGTGTCATTCTTCTCTATTTGATCCAATTCTTCATCCATGGCCTTATTCCAAAATTCATCCTTGTTGGCCTCTTCAAAACTTTTTGGTTCAATCGTAGATGAGAGTGTTAGGTGCATTTGTTCTGGTGAACAGATTATTCTTCTAGTCTCAACTCTTGCATCTTTGTTTCCGATAATCTAATCTGAAGGAGGATTATGTTGTACTTGTTTGTTAGGTGTCTTTGGAGGCACTTGTTGAACTTGCTCTTCTACTTCTGTCTGATCCTCTTCATCTTCCCCTTCTACTTCTTCTTCATCTTTTGCTTCTTCTTTGTAAAGTTGTTCCATTGATTTATTTTTTTCTTCCTTTAATTCACGTCCACCTATTTCATCAATTGTTACATTGATGCTTTCCACAACTTTGTTCAACCTCAAATTGTAACACTTGTATTCTTTCCTTCTACTTGAGTAACCAACAAGTACCCATTTGTCCACGCGAGAGTCAAACTTTCCCATTCTTCCATGTTCTCTTTTGATGTAGCATTTGCTTCCAAATACTAGGGAGTTTGTCAGTGTTGTTTCTGAGCATTACTCTGTTTTTAATGTGAATCGATGTATGCATTGCATGTGTCCAAAAGATATATATCAATTTGGAATCCATTAACTTTGTTCGACCCATTTCTTGTACTGTCATGTTCTTTCTTTCAACAACTCCATTATGTTGAGGTGTCCTAGCAACGGAGAATTGTCTTTTTATTCCATGCCTGCTGGAGTAGTCCATAAATTCCTTTGAAGTGAAATCTCCTCCATTATCAGATCTCAAACATTTGATTTTTGAATCCATTTCATTTTCAACAATTTCCTTGTAGACCTTGAAGTTTTCAAAAGCTTCTGGCTTATTCCTGAGAAGGAAAACTGCAGTCATTCTTGTATAATAATCAACTAATAACATAAATTATTTCTCACCTTTTAAACACTTTAGTGTAGTTGGTCCAACTAGATCAGTATGCACAATTTCCAGTGGTCTTGTCATTGAATATTCTTTTGATTTAAATCGGGTCTGTGTTTTCTTTCCTTGTTGGAAATGCTTGCATAAAGTGTTGGTTGGTTTCGTAATCTGGGGAATTTCTCTAACTTATTTCTTTTTGCTAACTTTGAAAAGGTTATCAAAGTGTATGTGACTCATTATTCTATGCCATAGCCAACTTCCATCTTATTTTCCTATACAACACTTTTCATTTCCAATTTCACTTAATACATATATGTTGCTTGAAGTTTTTGCAGTTGTTGCAATCAATTTTCCTGCACCTTCTTTTCTTATCTCGCACTTTTGTGAATTGAAAGTAAATTTATGACCTTGGTCACACATTTGACTCACACTTAGAAGATTATGTTTCATATATTCTACTAGTAGAACATTTTCTTCCTTGGTATTCTTGTTTCCAATTCTGACTGTGCATTTTCCAATGATTTTAGTTGAATCATCATTTCCAAAGGAGACTGATCCATCTCTTTCCTTCCTTAATGTAAGAAACTTGTCTTTATTACCTATCATGTGTTTTGAACAACCATTGTCAACATACCAACCATGTTTATTCTTCTTATCTTGTGGAGCGAGTGTGCATTCTTCATTGCTATATTGATTATGCTTTCTTATCCATGTTCTCTTCTGAGGTTCTTATCTGTGATTGTTGTTGTTATGTTGTGGTTCTCTAGGAGGAAATGTCATTCTGCAATATTTGGCCATGTTTCCAAATTTGTTACACTTGTAGCATTCCACTTCAGTGCTCAATGATTCAAACATTTTGTAACTTATTCTTTGCATTTCACTAGGCCTTCTTGAATAACCCTTTTGTGTATGACTTTCAAAATTGTTTATGTTCCTGTTGTTAGCTCTGCAATTCATAGCTTTATGTCCAAAATTATTACATGCATAACATAAACCAAAAAAGATAGTTTGATACCTGGGAGTTGGAGATCTTCTGAAAGGAGTTTCTCTTTTGATTCCTTCTTATTCCTGAGGCCTATATGTCGGTTGTTGATTCTGAAATATGAATATTCTCGGTGGAGGAGTGTCCCTATAATCTTCCTTGCAGATCTTACTATCCCCTTTGATTGTTTCTGCATAGATTTTTGGATATGTTTCTTGCTATGTTGTTTTGGAGCTAGATCCATTTTTTGTCTAATTGTATCCAAGTCCAAACTTGTCATGATAAGGTTTTTGACTATTGATAATGTCATCCAAAAATTTTGAGTTGTTCTGCATATTTTTCTTTTGAACATATTTTCCTAATGTGACAATCTCTGCTTTCAAATTTCCAATGATCATGTCTCTTTCTTCTAGTTGTTCTTTGAGTGCTTATTAAACTCTTTTATCTTCTTCTATTTGAACCTTCAAATTTGTGATCATTTGTTCTAGTTCCTAAGTGTCTTCTTTCTTGTCTAGTTCTGCTTGTAGCTTCTTGTTTTTCTTCTTTTCTCTTCTTATAAATTCTATGGCACACAACAATTCTTCTCGGTAGTCAACTTTTGCCTCTTCATATTCTTCTTCAGCCTCTTCATATTCTTCTTCAGTGTCTTCTTTGTCAAATTCTTCTACTGCCATGAATAGAACTATTTCTGTCACACTATCACTGAATTCATCTTCATCTGATGATGAGATGTCTTATTTAGTGCATAAGATTTTCTTGGAAACTTTCTTTGTGGTTCTTTTGCCTTTATATGTTTGTTTTCTATTTGAGTAATCTTCATCATTCCTCTTATTTTTCTATCGTCGGTTCCCTTGTTCAATATTTTGACAAAGTTGGTCATATCTTCATCATCTTTTGAGATGTTACTGTTGCTACTATGTTCTTTTTCATTTTGATTTCCCTTTTGATTTTACCTTTTGGATTCTTTGAAAGGTGATTCTTTTATATCTGGATTTTCCTGTTCAGTTCTCATTTCATATGCTATGAAGATTCCATGTAGTTCGTCCATGTTTATTGATTCTAGATCTGTTCTTTCTTCTAGTGATGATATCTTAGGATCAAATATCATAGGGAGAGATCTTAGTACCTTTTGGACAATTACAGATTCTTTAATTTCTTCTCCCAGTCCTATGTTTTCATCTATTGTTTCATAGACTCGTAAGAAGTAAGCTACAATATCCTCATATTCCTTCATTTTTAGTTCTTCGAACTGACCTCTGTAAGTTTGAAGCTTTGTTGCTTTGAATTTTGAATTACCTTCACAAATATTTTGAAGCTTGTCCCAAATCTCTTTAGCGGATTTACAATGTATAAAATTGGTGTAAACTGATTCACAAGACCATTCAGAAGTGCATTTGTGGATTTGGAATTATTTTTCCTAAGTTTTATTGCTCTTTCATTTGTCGACGGAAGTGTTGATTCTTTGTATCCATCTACAATTGATTGCCAAATTTCAAATCCATGTGCCTGTATATATGGTATTATCCTCCTGCTCCAAAATGCATACTTATGTCCATCAAACTGTAGTATTCCAACTTTATACATGTTGTTTCCCTCCATGATCTACCTTTCAGCGGTTAAACTAATTTATGAAGCAACCTGCTCCGAAACCAATTGTTGGATTACTAAAAGGGGGGGTGAATTAGTAATAGAGAAATTTAATCATTTTTAACCATATAATGAAAGTGTTATATCAGTGTATGATTATCATTCAATAATTGCAGAGTAAATAAACAATGAACAAATGAGAAATCATACACATACACAGTTGTTGGCAGCCAATCATTTTTTTTTTTAATTGCTCTTAAAAAAACGATGCCTACACCCCTTGTCTCGGTAATGAAAAATCATCGTCACATTGTGCTTCTAGGCATTTGTTTCATCTTTCGACAATTGCAATTTGGTCTCGATTTGATTTTCACAACTGTAAGTGTGAAAATACCTTTTTCATCGTTTGGACTGTAGTCGTCTTTTATCGATTTCTCCAAAAGACACTTGACCATTTGTTTATCACATGACTGCTAAAGATTTTCTCGAACTTTTATCCTTGAGCATACTCTCACCTTGATTGCGCATTTGGATATGTTTGATTACTAAGTCTTTGGGCATAAAAATTTATTGGTTTTATTCTGATCTTATAAAAGTTATAATGGATTTGGTCTTATTGTTTTTATCCTTATTGCTATGGACTTTTCACTCAGTTATTATATGAGAAATTTTGGATCATAATGTTCTCAAGACTTTGGAATGAATGTGCAACGAATACATTGGTAAGTTATGAAG
>JZKD02S1074550.1:128180-149119 GCA_000966675.3 Picea glauca
ACATGTACCTCAACCATATACCAAAGACATACACCAATATAACCATCAAAAGTTATCTAACAATTCATCACTCTATCCATAAACCAAATACCATAAACCCTTGCATCAAACCATGTGCCACAACCTCATTGTTATGTAGCCTCGAGATAAACCAACAACTTCAAGGGTTGACATCAATGAAAACCAACCCAATTAATCAACAAATTCAATTGACGTTTCATGCATCCGAGTCCCGATTTGAGTTTTAATGCAAGTACAAACTCACCTCCTCAAGCCATTCAGGGACATGTGGCCAATTTGGTCTAGGGGCATAAAATCCAAACCGAGCAGCATAATGGAGTTTTGTCAGCTCCCATAAGCTTGTTTGGACAAGGCCCATGTGACTACACTAGCCAAAAAGTCCTGACAAAGTTTTCATGAAAATCGACCTCCTTTTCAGAAATTGCACTATACCTCATTGACCAAAACCATAGTGTCAGAGATACTCCAACAAACTGTTTTCCAGTCAACGGAATGATAGCATAAGGGTTCCACTAGTTGAAACTCAATGCTCTGGATCAACGCAACTGATGTTCCATGCATTTGAGTCTCAATTTGAGTTTTATCGCAAGTTGAAACTTGCCTCCTCAAGCCATGCAGGGACATGTGGCCAATTTGGTCTGGGGGCATAAAATCCAAACCGAGCAGCATAACGAAGTTCTGTAAGCTCCCAAAAAAAAATTTGGCCAAGGAAAACGGGACTACACTAGCCAAAAATTCCTGACACGATGTTCTTGAAAATCAACCTCCTCTTCAGAAATTGCACTATGCCTCATTGACCAAAACCCTAGTGTCGTAGATACTCCAACAAACAGTTTTTGGGTCAATGAAATGATAGCATATGGGCCCCACTAGTTGATACATGGTGCTTTGGCTCCAATGCAACTGACGGTTCTTGCATCAGAGTATTGGTTTGAGTTTAATCACGAGTTGAAACTAACCTCCTCAAGCCATTCAAGGACATGTGACCAATTTGGTCTGGGGGTATAAAATCCAAACGAAGCAGCATAATGGAGTTTCTTCAGCTCCCACAAGTTGGTTTGGCCAAGGCCCATGCGATTACACTATCTAAAAATATCTGAAACAATGTTCTTGAAAATTGACATCCTCTTCATAAATTACATTATGCCTCATTGACCAAAACCCTAGTGTCGAAGATACTACAACAAATGGTTTTCCAGTCGACAAAATGATAGCGTAGGGGCCCCGCTAGCTGAAACCGAGTGCTCTAGATCTAATGCAACTGAAAGTTCATGTATCTGAGTCCCGTATTTATTTTTATCGCGAGTTGCAACTCACCTCCTCAAGCCATTCAGGGTCATGTGTCCAATTTGGTCTGGGGGCATAAAATCAAAATCGAGCAGCATAAAGAAGTTCTATAAGCTCCCACAAGTCTATTTGGACAAGGTCCATGTGACTACACTATCCAAAAATGTCTGACACAATATTCTTGAAAATCAACCTCCTCTTCAGAAACTGCATTATGTCTCATTGACCAAAACCCTAGTGCCATAGATACTCCAACAAACGGTTTTTTTGTTGAAAAAATGATAATAGAGGGACCACTATCTAAAACTCGGTGCTCTGGATCCAATGCAATTGTCAATTCATACATCTGAGCCTCGTTTTGAGTTTTATCGTGAGTTTCAACTTGCCTCCTAAAGTCATTCAGGGAGATGTGGCCAATTTGGTCCAGGGGCATAAAATCCAAACCAAGCAGCATAACAGAGTTCCATCAGCTCTGGAAAGTCTATTTTTCCAAGTCCCATGCGAATACACTATCCAAAAAGACCCAAGTGTTCTTGAAAATTGACCTCCTCTTTAGAAATTGCACTATGCCTCATTGACCAAAACCCTTATGCCAGAGATACTCCAACAAATGGTTTTTAGGTCAAAGAAATGATATCATAGGGGCCCCGCTAGCTTAAGCCTATTTCTTTGGATCCAATGCAACTGACAATTCATGCATCTGAGTCTCGATTTAAGTTTTATCACGAGTTGTGACTCGCCTCCTCAATCCAGTCAGGGACATGTTTCAAATTTGGTCTGAAGATCAGAAACAAGTACATTTGATCCAAGAAATATTGTATTTACTTAAAAAACCCTAAAAATCCTAATGGGATCCAAAGATAAATCCTATGGACACTTGTCCACTATGACTACTTGAAGAAAAATTCTATGAAAGAAGCATCATAGACTTCAAAGTTCACACATTTAAAGAGCCTAATGATAGCTAGAAACTCAAGTTCATAAGCAAGACGGAAGACAAGAAGAAAAGAGGTAATTGAAGGCATAAGTGGTTGAATTCTTAGACTTATAACTCCTTAAGATAATTAAGGATCAATCTATTTCTTGACTTCACTAAACAAACACCCTAGATTAAAAATCATCTTTTGTGCAAAGTTAGCTTGACATCTTTCAAAATTAGAACAAGAGTAAGATGAATAATATGGAGCGTTGTACTCTAGGTCTTACTTCAACTTATATTTGGAGAAGTTTTACTTGGTCTTATCTTCCTTCGGCTGAAGGATTTTCCATCACTTAACCTCGGTTGAGTCTTACCTCCTCTTACCTTCCTTTCTATAGAGAGGTATTACCTTCTCTTACCTTTGGATTATGAGGTATTTTATTACCTTCCATTAGGTGGAGGTCTTACCTTCTTTCTTTTGATTCCTTCAAGTTGGCAAGCAAGAAACCCTTAAATCCTGGGATTACTTTCTTCCCCGGAGGAAGTGAAAATTTCAACATAACAAATGTTGAAGTGATAGTGACATATGGGGTTCTTCGCAATGAGCAACAATTCATAACTTTATAAAAATATTGTGTAACCATATCCTTTGCTACATAGATCCAATCAGGTATCACCTAAATATCACTAATTAATTGCTTTAGTTTTAGGTTATGTACATATATTTTGCTAAGTATAAAATCTCTACAATGAATTAATGTTATTTTTTATAGTATGAATATTGACATATTTGGCATTGTCATTCAAGATCATTGCATTTCTAAAATGGAAACTAATGTTCAATTTGATGCAGTTTCTTCAACACAATTTCTAGAGAGACCTATAGTAGGGTCTCAAGTACCATTTTGTCCAGCTTAAAAAGCAATTCTAGGATGTTGTTCTTTTATTGAACCTTTAATTTATGCTTGAATCTCTCTAAATCTTGTATAAAATATCTACAATGAATGAATGTTATTTTTTATAGTTTGAATATTGACATCTTTGGAATTCTCATTCAAGATGATTTCATTTATAAACTAGAAACTAATGTTCAATTTGATGCAGTGTCTTCAACACAATTTATAGAGAGACCTACAGCAGGGTCTCAAGTACCACTTTGTCCATCTGAAAAAGCAATGCCAAGATGTTAGTTTTTTATTGAACCTTCTAACTTATAATTGATGTAGAAAGTTTGATAGTAGGTTGTTCTGTGTATTCACCTTTATTTTGTTGATATGAATCAAGTTTATGCCATCATAGTGCTCCTTCATGATCGACAATATAGAATCGTCTTTCTCTAGGAAGTTTAGGAAGTGCATTCGTAGAATTTCTTGCTACTAGAAACTAGACCAGGGAGTTGTTGTTGTCTAGTACCTATTTGTGGCTAATCAAATAATGAAATATTTAGAACTAGAGTGTTTTCCAAATCACCTTTTACACTAGCAAATAGGGTTCCCCTCGATGTTTTGTTCAAGCAATTAAGGAAGGACATTATGAGGGTGCATGGATTTGGGGTTACACATCTATTTTAGTCACCTTGCAGAGGAATATTCCAGCTATTGTTTGTAGGCCTCATAGATTTCATTAATGTCATATTTGAGGGTGCACTTAGGGGTGATTACATTTTATATTAACAACAAAATAGGGTGCCATACATAGAGGGTTACATTGCCTATTTCAAGCACTATTAATGGTCATGTTTTCAACATTGACCAAGGTAGCTAGTTGACAACATCATTAAAAATAGACACATAATTTATGAACAATTTAGTAAGTATTTTACATCGAGATAAACATATCCTGGCCCATGAACCGACACATAATCATGCACTTTTCCAGCACTTATGATAGGTAAATTGAAGATAGTTTTGACCCACCATAAGCAAAAGTGAAGAGGTTATTTATATATACATATTAGACCTAGTTTGGAGAGTGTAATTTCCTTAGATTGTTATTTCCAATAGGACAGCCTAAGAGCCTTATTGAGATTTCTTCATCGTGCATCTACGTTATTGTTGTTAGCTAAATTGAGCACCTAGGGGAGAGGAGACTTTATCTACTTTTTTGTATGTTAGTCTAATCCCACCGTAAATGGGCGTTGCCTTTACCTTCACTTGGAAAGATATCTAATAAATATACAACCAACAAGAAATTGTGTAGCTAAGAATAAAATAGAAGTTGAGTGCATTGAAAATAAAGACTCTTATAGCATAATAAATCCACAAAAATAAGCAACCTGGTATGCAGCAATAAGAGGGCATGTTTGATGACTATTATTAGTAGTATCAATAGGGTCCAACCCATTTGTACTTATGTTTTTCAAATGTAGTGGGGACCTCTAATGCATCCATGGAGAAAGCAGTCAAGTCTCAAACTATCTCTAGCATGAATGGGTAAGGTTTGTCCAACCATAATTACCCATGGTGAATTTTTTTGAGCAATAATTCGATGCATATATATATCGGGGGGTACCAAATGTTAGTACCTTGAGTAGGTTTAGGACCAACAAAAAATACAATGGCTGCAACTCTAGAAGTACTTCCTCCCTAGTGTCTCCATCTGTAAGCTAAATTGCATGCATATAGTAAGCAAGCTACAAATCGAGGAACTATTCTACATCATTGAAATCATGCTCCATTATCACCATATGTTCAATATTTCCCTTGAATTTCCCTCTTTGAAAAATTTGGGGATTCGTTGTCTCATTGAGGATGGCCTCCTTTCTCTTTGTAAATTGGAATCACTTTCACATTGGGCTTACCCATATATGTTGCATTGTGATCTCACCTCCAATAATCTAGTTGCAAGTCAAAAAGGATGTCCTAAAGTGTTATTATGTGTTCTCTTCTCCATGACATGTGAGTTGGTGAGATCTGTATCAATATTTGGGCTCTTTTTTGGTTTCACAAATCTACATAAGGACTTAGGAATCTAATCATGTTAGTTGAAATAGAGTAGACAGTGAATATCATAAATTGATTAGCCGTCAAGTTGAAAGCATCATAAGATCATCCATTAATGTAAAAAGGTCAACAAATTTGTCCCCAAATATTTCAAAAGTCCTTTTGAATGATGGCTTGTCATAACTGATACAACTAACAACTTAACCTGTACAACATAGCTCATTATCCCCTAGAGCCATTGTATCAACAATTATGACTTGGCAGAGAAATGGAATGTTAGCGGTTATGATTAGTGAACCCACAACTGATGAAATGGCCTGAATTAATGGGGGAATTGTTGCATTAAAATGCAACTAAAACATCTATATCCTAATACAACCAATGGGTCTAGACACAACTTAAAATATTGTGGGATGCAACCTGAAATGTAGCGAACAAATCTCTCCTCAACCACAAAAGTGGTGCTTGTTTGAAAATGTGCAAGGAAAGGCATAGACATGACCAAAGATTATACTTTTCCAAACTTATCGACTCTTGTGGACTTCAAACAAAATGGTCGAATTGCAAGTGGAAGTGTAGTTCACTAGTGTGACATAAACTACTGGCTCATTCGTAGGATTGAGCCTTATTGACCAAGACAAAAATGACACTATGGTACAATTCCCTTATCTATGGAAGTCATAAAATAATATGGAGGAGTAAATAGTTTCAAGCAAGTGTCATTCACCCATCCCTCCCAAAGCATTCCATCTAGTTGTGTTAATCATACTATGCCTAAATATCAATTAAATACAACATTTAAGGGTCCTAACCAATGCATCCTTAGCTTACCATGGCTCTTGTGATATCGGTTGTTGTAAAGTAAGACCAATCACTCTTGTCAAATCCCTTACATTTGATATGGTTCTCATGTCAATCTTTCTATCATGACTTTTCAACCTCCTTGTGATAGCATGCTAATAATTTTTCCTCCTCTAATTGCATGTGTTATGTAAGTTGATCCTACATTGATTATTCCACAATCATCTTGGTAGCTTAGGAAAAAAAATTAGCATGGGAATAAGAATTTTGCAAGTACCACTAATTCCATGCCACAGATGAGGCTAAAAGGGGTATTTTTTGTGATTTTTTCTGATAGGCCTTGTGTTATAGTTATCCTCTCATCCCAATTTTCTTTGTTGACCACGTAGACCTTTGTCAATTCCTATTACAATAGCTTGTTGAATGCTTCCACCACCCCACTTCCTTACAGATGATAGGGGATGATAGTATGGTGATGTACTTGAGTTAAATTCTAGATGATTTGGCTCATGAATTATTTACCTTGATTGGTTGTAAGAATCTAGGGACACACAAACCGAGTGATGATGTTCTCAAAAATAAATTTGCTACTCGTAGTCATGCTGCAATCCCTAATTGTTTCTACATCATCCCATCTAGTCAAAGAATCAATAGCATTGATAATGTATTGAGAACACAAATGTCTAGCAAATGGATTTATAGGTCCGATAAAATCCACTACCCATTTTTCTAATGGTTGTAGCACAACTATTAATTGTAAGAACATTTCATCCCTACCAGATGGTTTCCTAGTTCTTTGATAGACGTTGCAAGATTGAGAATATTATTTGGTGTCCTTGAACATATCCAACCATCACAACCCCACCTTAAGACTTTGGGAACTATGGCATTTCCATGGTAGTGGACTCCTACCACCCCATCATGGCTCTCCCAGCATCTAAGGATGCCATATACCATGAGCTTGTAAAAGTGACATATTTATCTAATATTCAGTCCCCCAGAAAACCAATTGTTTCTTCTATGTTGAGTACCCTTGTGGCGCAACACCTATGGTGAGAAAAATAATTGTGTCATTCAAATAATTTGGTACTAATTCAATATTGAATAATTCAGAGTCTAGAAGTTGGTCATCCAATGAACCTATGGAGTCCCTTGTTGTTACTCTAGACAAATGATTAGGCCCTATGTTCATTATATATTGATTGTGTTGTATATTAATTCCTAGAATAAAAACATCCATCAACAGATCCATCCCTCCAATACCATATTTTTCACCAAATACTTAAGAGATTAAGGGTCAATGAATAATTTAAATTTCCCTCCTAAAATTTAGTGGCAAAAATTCTACAATGAATACACCATTTCTAGTCCTTCTCACTCAGTAGCGGTATAGTTACACTATGCCTTCAATACTTTCCAACTGGAAAAATAGATATGGAAATCCAACTTTCCTTCTCTAAGTTGTGCCCATATGGCTCCTAGAAAAATTTCAGATCCATCAACATGTACATGGAATTCAATACTTTAATTTAGAAAAACTAGGATGTGCATACTTACCAATTTTTCTTTGAGATGATTGAAGGAATTTTGGAATTTCATAGTCCAAGTGAAATTTATATCTTCTTCATCAATCATTCCATGGGGGAAGTGATGGACGCGTAACCCTTTATGAATCTTCTATAATAACTAGTGTGGGCTATGGTAGACCATAGGATGTGGACATTAGTTGAAGATTCTGGGTGGAAAAATATAGTTATTTTGGTTGGATCAACTAGTACAACATCTCTACAGATAATGTGACCCAAAAATATACCAAAAGGAGTGAAGAAGATGCATTTCTTCAAGTTAAGGGAGATCTACAATTGTGGTTAAATATATCAATGGTGTGCAATTCCTTCCATGCTCAACATGGAGTTGACATGTGCCATGCATTTCTTCAAGTTAAGGGGGATCCTTTGAACTTTAGTCAAAACATCACAATGTGTTCGTTCAATAGGTTGTATATGGTCTAGTCATCTAAGTACACTTCTAGAAATTTATGTATATAATCTCTAAATGCAGTGACCACTATCATGGACAATGTTACTGGTGCATTATTCAATATGGACAACATCATGTTGTAGGTGTAGGTGCACCATTCTATAGAAAAAGTGGCCTTATTTTTGTCCTCCTTAGCGATTCCTACCTGATGGTGTTCCAAGAATACATCAATGAAAGATTAAGTCTCTTTCCATGCTACCTAGTCTAGAACTTCATCATTTAAAGGGGTGGGGAATGGACCATGAACACAAGAATCATTCGACCATTTGAATTTGAAACATACGTTGATACCACCCATATTAAAATTCTTCTACTAGGAAAATTAATATTGTTGCGATCATTTTTTCAATCTCCTCTTTCACTTTATCCTTGATATGGGGATTAAATATATAGGGTCTCCTATTGAGAGGATTGGCATCTAGTTTCATATTTATCCTCATTTTTCCCAATTCCCATTTAATCCCCTTCATCTCAGTAAATGTTTGTGGGAATAAATCATAATATTCTCTAAATAATTCCACAACCTTAGATACTATCGCATTGTTCCAGTAGTCCCCAATGGATTCCATCCTAGGTCTGTCCTCTATGTTAATATTCAACTTTTTTACCTTCATGATTTGTGAGTATATCTCCCTTCTAGATGGTCTCTTTCACTATCATTTTCCTTTTGTGATTATCATTTCATTTCATGTGTTGTAATATTAGATATATAACAGAGAAATTAATTATTGCATGAAATAAATAATATATTTTCATTCTAAATGTTTTCTTTTACAGAACAAGGATCTTCCATAAGAACCGGATGATCTTCATCAAATAGATCCATATCACGTTGGGTCCGATGTTGAGATGGAATATGATGCTCTTGATGACACAATTCAGATGACATCGAGGCCGATGTCGATGCATATGACGATGATCATGATCATGATCACGATGGTGATGTTGATGATGAGGCAGTTGTTGGTAGCAACTAGTGACATTCATGATCATATAGACTGCATCATGGATCATTTTTGATATATTTTTATAGTACCTCTTTTCATGGTTACTATCATATGTATCATTTTCATGGCCTCCAATACCATATTATTGAGTTGTATCATTTGTACATGTATAATTTTGACTTATATCATTTGGACATGATGTATCATATTGATTTGTATCATTTTGTCTTACATAATTTATCATTTTTATTTATATCATTTGTACATGGTGTATCATTTTGACTTGTGTCGATTGTTGGACATGTATCATTTTCACATGTTATTGATCTACTGGCATATTTGACTTTCACTTGTTTTCGTTATATATGATGATGATCTTATCAATATTGACTCGTCAATTTTTATATATTGAAAGTGGTTGATRATTTTTGGATGCATATTTATTACATATGATGGTTTTGATTTACTGCTCATGATGGATGTTGTCAAATTCACTTAAATTATAGATATTTGACTCACTTATTTTAATTATAGATGATGATCATGTTATAATAATTATCTTGTTATTTTATATATATTGGATGTTGTAGATTCTATTTTAATGGAGATTTAACAAGTATAATGATGTTAATTTGTATGGATGTTTGTTTCCCTAAATATTTTTTATAAATGTTATCTTATAAAATTATTTCAAATGCATTTATATGACTTACTATATAATCATATAAGTTATTTAAGAGACGTTGTATATTTAACTAATTAAATTGAAATAAAACATATTAAATTAATAATTGTAAGCAAAACAAGAAGCATTTTTGGAAGCAACAATGGAAGCCAAATTGGAAACAAAATTGGAAGCCACACCAGAAGAAAAAGTGGAAGAAAAATGGGAAGAAAAATTAGAATCCAAATTGGAAGAAAAACTAGAAGAAAAACTAGATGTAAAACTCGAAGCCAAACTAGAAACCAAACTGGAAGCCATATCAGAAGCAAAACTAGACGTAAAACTCGAAGCCAAACCAGAAGCCAAACTGGAAGCAAAATTGGAAGGCATATTAGAAGCAACAATGGAAGAAAAATTGGAAGAAAAACTAGAAGCCACACCAGAAGAAAACCTGGAAGCCAAACGGGAAGCAAAACTAGACATTAAACTGGAAGCCAAACCAAAAGCCAAATTGGAAGCCAAATTGGAAGCAAAATTGGAAGCCATATAAAAAGCAAAACTGGAAGCCAAACTAGAAGAAAAATTGGAAGGCACATCATAAGAAAAACTGGAAGCAACACCTGGTGTTAATCATTTATGACGCTATTTCTGACACTAAACCTAACACTATTCCTGGCGCTAAATTCGGAGAAATTATAAATAGTCTTGTTTGCGCCCAGTTTTGCGCTAGAAAAGGTGTCCAATTCATGAACTGAAATACATTAAATTCCGACTCTATTTTAGGCACTAATAACATGTTTTGTTGTAGTGGTATGAGGGGGTAATAGTGCATAGAATGTTAATGGAGTTCATGGGAAAATAATGTGCATTACAAACTTGTACTTTAAAAAATAAATATTTCATAATAGATCAAAACTTGAACATAAAATTTTAAAATATACTTGATTTAGGCTTTGAAAGCATAAGATAGAAAATGCTTCGAGAGACTTAGTTATCAAACAATTTGTTTTCTTTTAACCACCTATGGATATGGGGAAAATAGATAAATGTAACACAACCCAACAAACACCTCGAGTTATATGCCAATATTATTAATCTAACTTAATCTTCTAAATTTTCTCATCTAATTTTGGTATATCACCTTATTATTTAATTGCATCCTTCTTTGATGAGACGTTTCCTTCCCCTTTCACTTTACCTTCAATATTCTTCCTTTTTGGGGCAGAAACGATTACATTTTGCGTTAGAATAGTGTTCCAGCCTCATTGGTCAGCATAATAATACAAAAAAGAGACGTTCCCACAATCTAAGCATCAAAATGCTTTCCAAAAACATTTTGCGTGTATTTAAAAGAATCAATCTGGTCCTTTGCAAAGGAATCACTACTTTCACTTGTATATATCCTATAAAAGACACCTAATACTATATATGTTTTGCAACACATAAAAATCTAAAGTACTAGAAAACATGCATGTTATTTTCTTCCTCGTTTTCTTCTATAGAGTGTTGAGAATCTTGATGGCCCCAACAATATCCACATCCAATAGTGTTTGTTGAACAAAGTTATCTTCTTTGTTTTCCAAAGGCATGGAAACCACATACATCCTAAAATTTGAGGCAACAGATTGGGCATTCCTAGGCATGATTGTGATCACATGTCTTAAAGCCAAGCATTTTTATTCAAGAGCATCAATCTTTCATTTTTGTTGTACCAAAGTCTCATTTACAACTGCATAACATGTATTGTAATTCTCTTCTTGAGCATGAATTATGTTAGTTACCGAAAATATGGAGGTCCTACTATCAGAAATTATGTCTTCATGTGTGCGAAGAAACTTTTCAATATCATACCTCACAACGCGGACAACACCCCATGTGACTATGACCTTCCATGTCTTGTAGCCACCTGCAATGAAACTCAACAACAAACTCAACAAGAACAAACCCTTCCATTTTCCCCTCAATTTTCCAATGAATTCCCTCCAACCAAAGAAATTCAAGCCCAAGACTTACCTCAATTTTGCAAGGTGGTTTATTCCAATCCATTGTCTTTAGGGAAAGCCCATAGTTTCCTACAACACTATCAACACGTTAAGGGAAAATCCAATTTCCACTGAGAAGCCACACATCCACTGAGTCAAATCCATATGTGAAGCACAATAACCATTGTTACAAATTGGGAGGGTGTCGAGGTTTCTAGGCCAAACATCGAAGTGAGAATATTGTTCCAAACTACAAGCAACCCAGACGAACCAAGCCCTAAACTCTGCCTGCAAAATTCATAATCCCCTTTGCATTCAAGGTAATAACAAATTCCACTTAATTATACCTACCCTCCATAAAAATTGGAGTGTGCAAAGGTACTTCAAAGTTTGTACTGCAGTCTTGTGATTTGATTGCCACCTACCAATTGCCTCAAAATACTACATCCATGCAAAACTTTGGTTTGAACATTCAATTGAGAAATCCAGTAATTGGGGAGAAAGACAAACCCCCACTTTTTTTTTAACATTCTTGATGCAAGTGGATATTGGTGGCCACCAAACTATTCCACTAATTTAGAATAGTTATACATCTTGGAAGTTTTTCTACGGTTTTTTGGGTCCCAAACTTCTAGGGTCATTTTGAGGCCCTAAATGACGTTTTTTTGGCGCATCAACACCCATCATGTGGGCAAAGTAAAATGTTGGGCTACTCGGAATGTGTATCCTCAACTAGACCTTTATGATGGGATACCAAGCACCCCAAATAGAGATCATATGCAAAAGTTACGCCTGAAGAAGTTGATGTATCAACTAACCACATCAAGGCCCACAAACCTTTTGGCATTTCATCTTCTGGGGTTAGGGTTTTCTCATTGATGCTTTATGTTAAAATTCCTTTTCGGACTCTTTGTAATTAGCTTCTTGTTAATGAGCGTAGCCGACACATCTCTCTCTTCAGGGATAAGCTACCACTATTCTTGCTAATTTTTGCATTTTACAATCTTTTGTATTCCAAATAGTCATTAATCTGAGTTTAACTGTATTATTGTGTTTCTTACAATATCTGTGTGTGTTTCCTTGTTATATATCTTCCTTCATTTCATTTTCAATATAACCTGGAGCAGTGGTATCAAAGCAATTTTATCTTTGTTGTTTCTCTGTGCATGTCCCCAACGAGGTCCGGCTATCGAGAGTTGGGCCTTGAACTAGTTGAGCTTGGGGAAGAACACTCCCATAGGCCCAAGCAACCTCCCATGGTAGAAGAAAATAGAAACGACGAAGCAGGAGATCATATCAAATTATTGCTCGAAGAATCCCTCGTGCAACAAAGGAACGAGATGATGGATAATTTTGTCTAGATCCTTCAACGGTTTCCAAAAAAAACGAAGGCATCTTCAACCAACAGTCACTTCGGAGGTGCAACGCCCTTTAAGGTACAAGTTAACTTCAATATTCCTTTATTTGAAGACCAGATAGACGTCGACGCTTTGGAAAAATAGTTTAGTCTTCTAGAGGTTTATTTCTCTGCCAAAAAAAAATCGACATTGAAAAATCACCTTCTCACTCCTTAAAGCCCTTCCCCATGTCGTAGATTGGTTGGACACATACTATGATGAATCTGCAATTTTTGGGTGAGGACCCACTTGGGCGGATTTTGTTTATTATCTCAAGGAGCAATACTACCCTATTGAAAACTAGGATGACCAGTACATGAGATGGACAACTCTACATCAAGAAAGAGACCAGACGATGTTGAAGTACAACAACATCTTCCATACCTTGCACATAAAGGTGGGTACTAAAGACTCTGAGCGGAACTTAGTTCTGAAGTATGGCAGTGGCCTACATAGGTACATCCAAACATATATGGATTTCCTAGACATCTCCTCATTGGGAGTCTCTTACCGATATTCTACCAAGATCAAACAAAAGTTCAAGCAAAAGAATAAGCAGGATTTCAGTTATGCAAACCCATCGCAGCAAAAACATAGTAAAGGTGGCCCTAACTCCTAAATAAAATAACATAGCAAGGATGGTCAGCCCCAGGAAAACCAATCCAAGACACAAGCAAATAAGGGTAATGGGAAGTCAAATAAGGACACTTGAAAGTGGTACGAATTCCACAAAATCCCTTGGAACAACACTGATGAGTTCCACAAAATACTCGGAGTATAATGTCAACTCAGACTCTAATTCAAAACTAGATAAGCAAAAATAGATCATTCGTGCAGAACCCAATGATACCATCACTTCCAAAAATTCCAACCAGAGGAGCCTGAAGAAGGGGAGTGCCTCTTCCACTCACAGATGTGGGTGAAGGGGACCCCACTCCATTTCATTGTTGACAGTGGTAACCAAAAGAACCTAATCTCAGCAAAGGTCATGAAGAATTTGAACCTTACAATGACATCGCACCCTTAGTCATACACCATCAATTGGCTCAACCAAGGATGAGACATTTGCATCAGCCAGTAATGTTGCATGTACTACATCATCAAACCCTTCAAATATGAGGTATTGTGTGATGTTACCCCCTTGAATTTGTAATTTTATTTTAATACAACCATATATGTGGAAGTGTCTTGATATTTATGAATCCAGGCCCCAAAGTGTCATTATTACTTTGGGGGGTCAACTCTACAGGGTATTAGAGGAAGTCCCAACTACTGTGGTCTATTTGATCTCTGCGAAGCAGTGCAGAAAGGTGGTCTCTCAAATTGGTATATTTGTCCTCTTTATGGTTAGATCGGAAGGTGAATGAAAGGTAACTGCAATTGCAAAAACGTCAACATGAGGTCTCTCTATAGAGCGGAAGCAGGTGGACAAGATATTAGAAGAGAAAAAAGACATATTTTCCTCACCTACTCGGGTGACTTTGCACTGTCAGGTAAAGCACTCGGTTGAATTGACACCTGGTGCTCCTCAAGCTAATAGCCTTGTATATAGGTTCTCTATTATGGAGAATGAAGAAATCAAATGCCAAATCCAAGAGTTAATTCTGAAGGGTCACATTATACCAAGCTCCTCACCTTGAAGGTGTCCAATTATTCTAGTACAGAAGAAGGACGGAACATGGTGGCTGTGTATTGATTACAGAGCCTTGATCAAGATCACAGTCAAGAATCGATACCTAATCCCCTGGATTGATGATTTTTTGGATGATCTCAAGGGTGCCAAATTTTTCAGTAAGATTGATCTGAAGTCAGGCTACCACTAGGTGTCGATTAAGCAAACCGATGTATGGAATACAAGCTTCAAGTCAAAAAAAGGTATCTTTGAGTGGTTGTTCATACCTTTCATCTTGAATAATACCCCAGACACATTCATGTGGATAATGGATGTTATATTATAGTTATTCACAAAATACTTTGTGGCCATATATTTGGATGACATCCTCATATTTAGAAAAACATGGGAGGAGAATTTGAAGCACATTCAATGGGTCTTGGGAACCCTATGACAGTACAAGTTATATTCCAATTTGGAGAAGTGTCCCTTCAATATGCATAAAATTCAATATTTTGGATACATTTTGGATGAAGTTGGGTGTGCATGTGGATCCAACCAAGATCCAAGTCATCCACGATTGGGTGGTCCTGAAGAAATTGACCAAGCTTCGTCGCTTCTTGGACCTCACCAACTTCTATCATAGGTTTGTGTCGAGGTTCTCTCATATCACTTAGGCCCTAAGCCAAGTAACCAAGGCTAGAAATAAGGCCAAGTTTGTTTGGGCCATGTCACAACACAAAGCATTTGAGGATTTTAAATTCCACCTTTTCTCAGCACCAGTCACTATTCCACCTTTGCTTAGCACCAATCCTTATTCTGCCAGACCTACAACACCCATTTGAGATTGAAACAGATGCTTCAGATTATTCTATCGATGCAATCCTCACTCAACATGGGCATTCGATGGCTATTATAGTGAAACACTATCTAATTTTGTTCCCAAATACCCCACCTACGACAAAGAGATGTATCCCATTGTGCAGGCATGTCGATGGTGGAAGAATTACATTCTGGAAAAGGAAACGATCATCCACACTGATCACAAGCCTCTGCAATTCACGTAAGCACAAGGAAAGTTACATAATGATCACCATCAGAAGTGGTCAATGTACCTACAACAATTCCACTTGAACATCAAGTACAACAAGGAAAGCACCAATCATTTTGCAGACTAACTCAATCGACCCCCGGTTGTGGCACTAACCACAGTTCTTGACTCATGTGAGCATGAGACCTCTGAGTGGCCACAATTATACAACAGTGACTATGACTTTGTTGCTACCTATCAGACATTGAGCGCAAGAAAATAAATTCCATAATTTCATCTACAAGATGGACTTCTATGCCATCTAATCCATCTTTATGTTCCTTCAAATGAGCATGCAAAGATGATTTGGGAACCTCATTACAGTCGGGCGGTAGGACACTTTGGCGTGGAAAAAACAGTGCCAATACTGCAAAATCATTTTTATTAATTGAATCTTCAAAAAGATGTATGCAAGTATATTAGATCTTGCACTGCTTACGCCATTTCCAAACCCACCATCAAGAAACAGGGGATATAAACCCCTCTGCCTACTCCTCATAGGCCTTGGGAGTCCATATCCATGGATTACATGTCCAGTCTACCTTCAACCAAGCATGGTAATGGATGTGTCTTCATGCTTGTTGATCGATTCTCTAAGATGGTAGTTTTGGCACCCTTCAAGAAGAGTATCACAACCGATATCATCGCTAATATCTTCTTTGAACATGTTTGGGTTCATTTTGGGCTTCCAAAGACCATTATTTCAAACCGAGACATTTGGTTTCTGAGTACTTTCTGGTCTAGCCTATGAACGATGATGGGAAACAAGATGACCAAATCGAATGCCTTCCACCACTAGAATGATGGACAAATAGAGGTGGTCAACAGAATGATTGTTCATATTCTGAGGATGTATAATTCCAAACATCCACGCAAGTGGGATGAGATCCTTCATTATGTTCAACATAGCTACAACAGATCCCTATATAGCTCTATTGGCCACATCCCTTTTCAGGTGTGATTAGACTTCCAGCCATTGGCCCCCTTTAATGTAGATCTACCCTTTGCAGTTGCACAGGAAGATTCCTCCCATGCTCATACTAAGGTTGATGAAGCAACCAAATTTATTGAGCGAAACCAGTACATCCAACAAGTTCATGATATTTTGCATAAAGCCAATGCCAAATACAAGTAGAGTCATGATCAACATCAAGTACCACACAAGTTTCAAGTGGAATATAAGGTATGGTTGCATTTGTAGAAAGAGTGCCTCATAGGACCCCATTGAAAGCTCTGCCCACTCTGATACAAGCCTTACACAATCACCAAGGTTATGGGTGACAATGATTCTGAATTAAGTATTCCCCGTTTCTTTGTCTTGCACCCTGTATTTAATGTGGAACTTCTTCGACTATATTTTTCACCTCTCCTAGATACTTCAGACGTGGTTGAGCACTTGGAACCCTATAGAAATCAATCCTAACTACATTGAACAGAATACAGTTGATCAAATCATGGACACCAAGAAGAAGGGCACCCACCAACAAAACATCCAATTCTATCGGGTCATCAAAGAAGTGCAGCTTCTTCACCAAGGAAACTGGCTCACCAGGAGTCAGATTCAACAGAAATTTCCACATTTGATGAAGGAACTTGATGCAATGGAGACCATTTCTTCCTAGGGGGGGGGGACCAATCTAGGTGGATACTAATGGCCACCCACATGTTCCACTAATTCAGAATGGTTCCACATCTTGGCAATTTTTCTACAATTTTTCGAGTCCCAAACTTCCAGAGCCATTTTGATGCCCTAAACGACATTTTTTTTGCGCTAAAATGCCAAACATGTTGTTGAAACAGATGTTGGGTTGTTCGAAATCTCTACTTATCAGATAGACCTTTCTAACGGGGTATCAAGTATTAGGATATTTAGACACTTAGGAGTTATTTAAGATCTACTTGGTCTAATGTGTCATTAGGTAAAAGTGTGTTTCTTAGTGTGTTTCTTAGTGTGCATTAGTATGCATTTGTAGTTATAAAATCCACAATTTGTCGGTCCCAAAGACACTAACCGAGATTCATCGCTTCTTGGGCCTCACCAACTTCTATCGTAGGCTTGTGTCGAGGTTCTCTCATATCTCTTAGGCCCTAATCCAAGTGACCAATGCTGGAAATAAGGCCAAGTTTGTTTGGGCCATGTCACAAAACAAAGCATTTGAGGATTTGAAATTCCACCTTTGCTTAGCACTAGTCCTTATTCCACCTTTTCTTAGCACCAGTCCTTATTCTGCCAGACCTGCAACAACCATTTGAGATTGAGAAAAATGATTCAAATTATGCTATCGGTGCAATCCTCACTCAACATGGGCATCTGGTGGCTATCATAGTGAAACACTATATGATGTTGTTCACAAATACCCCAACTACAACAAAGATATGTATTCCATTGTGAAGTCATGTCGACGGTGGAAGCATTACATTATGGAAAAGGAAACGATCATCCACACTAATCACAAGCCTCTACAATTCATGTAGACACAAGGAAAGATACATAATGATCGCCATTAGAAGTGGTCCATGTACCTACAACAATTCCACTTGAACAAAAAGTAAAATAAGGGTAGCACCAATCATGTTGCAGACTAACTCGGTCGACCCCCGGTTGTGGAACTAACCATAGTTCTTGACTCCTGTGAGAATGAGACCTTTGGGTGGCCACAATTATACAACATTGACCATGACTTTGTTGCTACTTATCAGACATTGAGCGCAAGAAAATCAGTTCCAAACTTTCATCTCTAGAATGGACTGTTATGCCATATAACCCATCTCTATGTTCCTTCAAATGAGCGTTTAAAAATGATTTTTGAACCTCATTACAATTGGGCGGTAGGACAGTTTGGTGTGGAAAAACCAATGGCAATACTGGAAAATCATTTTTATTGGTCGAAGCTTCAACAAGATGTCCGCAAGTATATCAAATATTGCACTGCCTAGAACATTTCCAAACCCACCATCAAGAAACAGGGGCTATAAACCCCTCTGCCTACTCCTCATAGGCCTTGGGAATCCATCTCCATGGATTACATGTCCAGTATACCCTCAACCAAGCATGGTAATGTATGTGTCTTCGTGGTTGTTGATCGATTCTCTAAGATGGTAGTTTTGCCACCCTTCAAGAAGAGTATCACAACCAAGATCATTGCTAATCTCTTCTTTGAACATGTTTGGGTTCATTTTGGGCTCCCATAGACCATTATTTCATATCGAGACAATAGGTTTTTGAGTACTTTCTGGTCTATCCTATGGACGATGATGGGAAACAAGATGACCAAATCGAATGCCTTCCACCACTAGAATGATGGAAAAATAGAGGTGGTCAACAGAATGATTGTTCATATTTTGAGGATGTACAATTCCAAACATTCATGCAGATGGGATGAGAGCCTTCATTATGTTCAACATAGCTACAACAGATCCCTCCATAGCTCTATTGTCCATGTCCCTTTTCAAATGTGATTAGAATTCCATCCATTGGCCCACATTAACGTAGCTCTACCCTTTGCAGTTGCATGGGAATAGTCCTCCCATGCTCATACTAAGGTTGATCAAGCAACCAAATTTGTTGAACAAATCCAATACATCCAACAAGTTCATGATATTTTGCATAAATCCAATGCCAAATACAAGTAGAGTCATGATCAACATTGAGTACCACACAAGTTTCAAGTGGAAGATAAGGTATGGTTGCACTTGTGGAAAGAGTGTCTCACAAGATCCCCATTGAAAGCTCTACCCACTCTGATACGAGACTTACACCATCACCAACGTTATGGGTGAGAATGCTTCTGAATTAAGTATTCCCCATTTCCTTAGCTTTCACCCCATATTTAATGTGGAACTGTTTTGACCATATTTTTCACCTCTCCTAGATACTTCAGACGTGGTTGAGCACTTGGCCCCCTACAGAAATCAATCCTGACTACATTGAACAGAAGACATTTGATCAAATCATGGACACCAAAAAGAAGGGAACCTACCAGCAGAACATCCAACTCTATCGGGTCATCAAATCAGGGCAACTTCTTCACCAAGGCAAGTGGCTCACCAGGAGTCAGATTCAACAGAAGTTTCCACATTTGATGAAGGAACTTGACGCAATGGAGACCATTTCTTCCCAAGGGGGGAGGAATGATCCAGGTGGATACCAATGGACACCCACATATTCCACTAATTCAGAATAGTTCCACATCTTGGCAATTTTTCTACAATTTTTCAAGTCCCAAACTTCCAGGGCCATTTTGAGGCCCTAAACGACATTTTTTTGGTGCAAAAATGTCAAACATATTGTCGGACACAAATGTTAGGTTGTTTGGAATGTGTACTTGTTAATCCCTAAATAGTGGCACATTAACCCTTAATTAGGGAATATTACATTAGTAATGTTATTTTAATTATGTTGGCTTGGGTCCATTAGTTGTAATTATACCTCCTAGTCTCCTATATATACCAAGGAGACATTTTCATTTGGAATCATCTTGTATTTGGACATTTATGTGGTGTATAAGGAGGTTTCCCCCTCGAAGAGGATTATTATCTAAAATTATCTCTTTTTCAAGGCATTGAGTACTTATTCTGAGGTTTTTCTATGCTATATTGATATTTGGTTCTTAACATATGGTATCAGAGCTCAAGGTCTTGGGGTTTCGCTGCTACATCTGAGACACCTTGGAATTTTCGCTATAATTTGTTTTCTATGATGTTTCAAAAGGAACCCCTTGGAGGATATTTATTAGATGAATCAAGGAGCGTTGGGTCCAAATTTCACCTCCCGAGGCCTTATACTTTCAAAGATACAATCTGTCTAAGATAGGGTTTTGGAATCATCCTGAATTTAATCATTGTGGAATTTTCGCTATAATACTTTTATGTAACGTTTCAGACCCTGAAATCTAGAGGCTATTCACAGAGATTATTAAGGTATCTTTGATAATAAAAAAATCATCTTCTGGGTCATCTTACAATTGTAGATACACTCTATGGAAGATAGGGTATCTGACTAGTCTAATTGACTAGTCTCAAGCAGGTGTTCCAGGTAAAAAAATAATAAATTATTTCTGGAGTATCCAAATTGTGCGAGACCAAATGCATTGAATAGTGGATAGTCTTTAGTATTTCTGGCACAATTTTCAGAATTTCATATCAATTATTTTGTGTGAGGCACGCTATACAAGTGAGATCTCCTGGAAAGGCCAAAAATCAGCAAGTTGTGGGGAAGTTACCGTAAATTCCACTTG
>JZKD02S1074550.1:154709-170599 GCA_000966675.3 Picea glauca
AATACTTGTCTCAATGGGAGGGGCATGTTAATCCCTAAATAGTGGCACATTACCCCTTAATTGGGGCATATTACATGAGTAGTGTTATTTTATTTATGTCGGCTTGGGTCCATTAGTTGTAATTGTACCTCCTAGTCTCCTATATATACCAAGGAGACATTTTCATTTGGAAACATCTTGTATTTGGACATTTATGTGGTGTATGAGGTTTCCCCCTCAAAGAGGCTTATTATCTGAAATTCTCTCTTTTTCAAGGCGTTGAGTACTTATTCTGAGGTTTTTCTATGCTATATTGATATTTGGTTCTTAACAGTACTTCTCGGATAGACATTTCTAACGGGGTATCAAGTGTTAGGATATTTAGACACTTATGAGTTAGTTAAGATCTACTTGGTCTAATGTGTCATTAGGTAAAAGTGTGCTTCTTAGTGTGCTTCTTTAGTATGCATTAGTATGCATTTGTAGTTATAAAATCCGACAGTCACAATATGTTCCCGACATAGAATGATCTGACGGTTCATATTCTCCTCGATCTTAACGACTACATCGATCCATGGCTTAACACCCAATTGGTCCATGATCTCTATTTAAAGAGAATGGAGGGTCATTTGTCGATTATTGATTGTGAGAAACTCTCCTATAAAATCTCTCTGTAATCTTTTTATTTTTCATTAATAAATTGCTCCAAGTGGTTGCGTTGGTTGGGGGCGGGGATGTTTCCCTGTAGGGGTTTTACCACGTCAAAACATCGGTGTGTTGATATTTGATCTAGTTGTGTGAGTGGTTAGTGAAAGTGTCTATCCTCTGTTGGAATACCTATGTTTTCGAACATGCTATCAGAGCCTTTTTGAAGACCCGCTCTCGTTGTAGATCGAGATTGTGAAGCCGAGTTGCCTCATCTCTGGTTTCTTCCATTTTCATATATTTATGGGCTAAGAGTATTGTTCCATTGCATCTGGAGTGCTCGTTTCAGTTAGCAACACTTTTCGTTTCACTCGAAAATGTTTCTGTTTTCCCAAGATACGGTCATTTCAGTCAGATCCAAAGGTATAAAGCCTAAATACGCCCTTTTTAAATTTTTGCAGAGTAGTATTTCTATTTTATATTGTTTTTTTTCAGGTTGTACTCTTTTATATCTGTGTATTTTATTTTCCCTGTGCCCTATGTGATCTCGGAAAATCAGAAACAAATAGGAAAAGGTGCATTTTCGAGTACGCTCACTGAGATCTAACCTTGTTGTCATTGAGAAACGAAAAAAAAATCTTCTGCGAAAATAGTTTTTTTTAGCATGCTCCCCAAAGCCATCTTCAAAAAAAACAACAAAAATCCTCCTACTAAACAATATGATATGTTTTGCTAGCCCACTTGGTTAAAAGTTGTCTTATTAAGTAAGTGGTCTTGAGTTCAAATCTCTATTTTTGTTACTTTTTTTGAAAAAGTTCATGCTCCATTGTAAAGTGTATTTCACTTCAAGTATAAAAGTGAATCACTATAAGAAGCTTTAATATTTTATTTTAGAGATATTTATTTTGCATGCATCTTTATTTTATAAAGTAACTTCATTGTAAAAGTGATCCCCACTTGTTTTTATAAAAATGGGTCACTTCATAAAGCAACTTATTTGTAAAAGTGAGGTTATTTGGAGGGGTATCACCACCATGTGGTTCTTTGGTTATTGTTTATGTCTTTTTTTAAAAGAGCAGAACTTTCAAATCCGAAGTTCGTTTTAGATGCCATTTTTTTTTTAAACCACCTAATTTTTCAAGATCTTTCTATCAGGATCATGAGTTTCAGTTTTTAAATCCATATTATCTGCATATTTAATTTGGCTTCTTTCAATGATCTTTTTCTTACCAACACAAACTACTTCCAATGGAAGTCCCATATAGAGGATTTATTAAGAAATACAGGCGTGTACCGGATTACCTTGGGAAACGAAAAAGAACCCATTGATGCTGATAAGAAATTCAAATGGGCTAATCGGAGTGACGAAGCATGTGGACTGATCAGAATGTCCATCTCTTCTGATTTAAGGTTCCACCTTCAAGAAATTGATGACCCCGATGAAGTTTGGGAAAAACTTGAATCTGTGTTTGGTAAATACAATATTATTTGAGCACATTAGTTAGAAAATCAAATATTGACTTTAAGTCCAAATGTTTTTTATTGCATTGAAGACTATCTATGTAAGTTTTAAACACTTAGAATTTTATGTGAAGAATGTCAGATAAAGCTGGAGGAAGAGTGTTGCATCTATATTATTATTTTTAAGCTAGGTAGTGCATATTTTGTGTTTGTATCTACCCTTTATGCCATGAGAGAGGCTCTAGGGAAAGCTTATCAAAAACCCACTCTTGAGTCATTTTGTGATGTTTTGATTAGAGAGCAAGATATGCTTGTACAAATTGAAGTGATCAGCATTGCAAGTACCTCCAACAAAGCCTTAGTCTCCCAGCAAAAAGATAAACCCAAGAATCCCAAGAAGAAGCATCCTTGCCACAACAAAAAGCAACATAAGGGTCCCAAACCCACTCAAAAAGCTTCAGTGCCTAATGGTGACAAAGGAGAAAAATCTAAAATTAGAAGACTAACAGACGTTGCAACTTCTGTGATAAATATGGTCATGATGAGTCCAAATGTTTCAAGAAGATGGCAGCTTTAGAAACAGCAATGAAGAAGCACAACATCAATATTGATTCTACTTGTTCTTCTTCTTCTCATGGACATGCATTATCTGCTTCTGGTTTCTCATTCAATGTAACTTCTACTTCTTCTTCTGATGAGTGATTTATTGATTTTGGAGCATATTATCATATGGCTAAGGATAAAGACATATTTTCTTCTCTAAATGAATGTACTACCAAGAAAATATTTGTTGGTGATGATAGATATCTTAGTGTTGTGGGATCTAGAACAATTCAAGTAGATAATGGTCATTTCAATGATGCATTATGTGTTCCAAGTCTTTCTTGTAAACTTCTATCAGTATATCAAATCACTCATTCAAGTGAAGGTAAAACCGTAGAGTTTTCACCTCACCAAGTTGTAATCAAGGATATTAAATATCCTAAGCATGTTCTTGCAACTGGAATCGTTGATGATATTACTAGGTTGTACAAGTTTGACAACTTTGGGTCATAATCTTTTCCATCGGTTTTTGTTGCTCATAGCGATGACTTGAGAAAACTTTGGCATGAGCGGTATGGTCATCTAAACTATCACTCATTGCAATAACTATGTAATCAACAGATGGTGATTGGTCTTCCTCTTGTTTCATGCAAAGATGGTGTTTGTGTCGGTTGTGTTCTCGGAAAACATCATCGGGATAGTTTTGACAAGCGTGCCTCTTGGCATGCCTCGAGTCCTATGTAGCTTGTTCACAATGACTTGTGTGGTCCACTTTCTTCTCCTTCTTTTCTGAGTGCAAGTATTTCTTAGCTTTCATTGATGACTTTTTCAGATGTACTTGGGTTTACTTCTTAAAACTTAAGAGCAAAGTTTTTGACAATTTTTTGCCTATAAAGCCCTTGTAGAAAACCAATCTGGACATCAAGTTCAAAGGTTAAGAATAGATAATGGAGGCGAATATGTGAACAATAATTTTGCAAGTTACTTCACTACACAAGGCATCCAAATGCAACACATTGTTCCATATACACTACAACAAAATGGTGTTGCTGAGAGAAAGAACCGCACATTAAAAGAAATGGCTAATTGTATGATCCAATCTAAGGGATTAAGTCTAAAGTATTGGGCAGAAGTCATCAACTGTGCAAATTACATAGTAAATTGCATTGCCACAAACGCTCTTAAAAATATGACACCAGAAGACAAATGGACTAAAATTAAACCAGATGTAAGTCACTTATGTGTATTTGGTAGTATAGCATGGGCTCACATTCTTGATGAGAAAAGGAAAACATTGCAGCATAAAAGTGATAAGTGTATATTTTTTGGTTATTTTGAAAATGTTAAACAGACTTCTTAAACCACATTGTAATGAAATTATTATTAGAAGAGATGTTAAATTTGAGGAAAATCTCTTATCCTGCGATCCTAATTCAGAGATTGTGCCTTCTTCAGCCTACAAGCCATCTTCGATGTTTGTGCGTTCTTCTATTAATATTATAGTTTCTTCTTCAAATGATGACAGTGAGGATGAAAATCCACCTCCGCCTACTCACCTTCCTCCAGATGATTTCGTTGAACCTAAACCAGCACCAGCACCATTGCTTCCTAGATGGGTCCGTTCAACATAAGAAGTAGTTGGTGATCTTCTTGGTGATCCTTCAAATCAGCATCAAACACGTTCTAAGTTCCAGCAAGCCTCTTCTCTTTTGGATCAAGTTTCAGAGACTCGTGATCTAGAGACATTTGCAGAAGCTTCAGGTCATCCAAATTGGGATACAACAATGAATGAAGAGTATCGTTCTTTAATGGAAAACTATACTTGGGATCTTGTACCTCTTCCAAAAGGAAGAAAACTTTTTAGATGTAAATGGATCTACAAAACTAAGTATGCATCAAATGGAAGTGTTGAAAGACACAAGGCTCAGCGAATTGCCAAAGGAGTTTCCCAAGTTGAAGGAATTGACTATAATGAAACATTTTCTCTTGTAGCCAAAATGTATTCCATCTTCCTTGTTCTTGCCCTTGTTTCCTCACATAAATGGGAGGTCCATCAGATGGATGTTAAATATGCCTTCTTGCATGGGGATTTGCAAGAAGAAATCTACATGGAACAACTTCCTAGCTATGTCCAGAATGACTCTAGCCTTGTTTGTCGCCTTAAGAAATCTCTTAATGGTCTTTAGCAAACTCCCTGAGCTTGGTATGCCAAAATGGATGGATTTCTTATTGAAACCATATTTTATAGATGCCATTATGATCCTAATGTCTATACCAAGAAAGTAGGAAGCCATCTCATAATCCTTGTCATTATGTTGATGACCTTGTCCTTACTAGTAGTGACTCAAAACTTTTAAACCATGTGAAAACCAGCCTTAAGAAGAAATTTGAAATGACAGACTTAGGTTTTTTGCACTATTTTCTTGGCCTCCAAGTCTTGCAAACCAAGGAAGGAATTTTTATTTCCCAGTCTAAGTATGCTTGTGACCTTCTTCGTCACTTTTACATGGAATATTGTAAATCAACCCCTTCTCCCTTCCGGTCTGGAGTCAATATTTTTTCCACCTATACTTCTCTCGAAGTTGATGCCACCTTGTACCATCAGTTAGTTGGTAGCCTCTTATATTTGACTCATATACGTCCTGATCTTTACGTTGTTGTTGGTCTTGTTGCCTGGTATATGCAAACACCCCATGAAATTCATTGGAAAGCAACTAAAAGGATACTTCGGTATGTCTAAGGTACAAGTCAGTTCGGGATACATCACAGTTCAGGGGGGACTCCTTTATTGGTTGGTTTCATTGATTCATATTGGGTCGGTGACCCTGATGATCGGAAGTCTACTGCAGGTTATGTTTTCAGCCTTGGTTCAGGACCTATCACTTGGGTCTGTAATAAACAACATGCTATTTCACTTTCTTCAATAGAAACAAAGTACCGAGTGTAAGTTTTAAACCTGAGAAGTAAAGCAATGCATATAGATTCTTAAGCAAAACAGAAATTATTCAATGGCTCATTCACATAGTACACAGAGATTTATACCGGAAACCCTCAACTGGGAAAACCTTTCTTATATTCATTATATTGAATTTCACTATTCACCATACAATATATAATAAATGTTTTTAGGTATTCCGTAGATACCAAAACCCTAATCCCTTAATCCGGGATTAATTTAGTAAAGCGCTAAAAATAGCAAAAACTGCCCAAAAAAAAAATTCAGGGTGTTACGCGTAACCAGGGGGGGCATCCCTGCCCCCCCTGGGACCCCCATAGGAAAGCGCCTGGCGCACATGACACAAAGAGAACTACTACGAGGGATCGTCAGACGCAGTTGTCGAATCCGACGCACCCACATACACACACATGCAAAGAATATAACACATACCCAACATTCTCCCACTTGTTGTTTTCTTTGCATCCAAGGATCCACAGGATTATATATAGTCAACAACCCAGGGTAGAAATGCCCATTGTTACTCTACACCAGGAGAACTTTTCTATGCTCACAGACTTTGTCAATGAATCTGCAACATTCTTCAAAGTGTCAACCTTTTTCCAGTAGCACCTTCTTTTCCTCAACCATGTATCTCACAACGTTATATCGAACATCAATATGCTTTGTCTTCGAATGATAAGTTGGGTTATTTTCCAGGAATATTTCACTCTGACTGTCACAATCTAATCTCACTGCTTGTTGTACCAACCCAATACCTGAACACAATCTCTATAACCATATTGCTTCCTTGCTTGCATGAGTGCTGCCATGTATTCAGCTTCTGTAGTTGAGAGTGCCACTACAGCCTGTCTTTTTCTCATCCAACTGATTGCTCCTCCAAATAGGTTAAACACATACCCACTTGTAGATCTTCTACGATCCAAATATCCAGCCCATTCTGCATCAACAAAGCCATGTATGTCCACCACTCTGTCCAATCCTAGTCCTCCTTGGTAGCACAATCCATAATTGGTAGTGCCACGCAAATAACTGAACACCCTATTTATTGTTGTCCAATGCTCCTTCCCTGGTTTTGACATATACCTACTCAAAACTCCCACTGCATGTGGAATGTCTGGTCTAGTACAGACCATTGCATACATCAAACTGCCAACTACATTGGCATATGGAACATGGGACATGTCCTCTTCTTCTACCTGTGTCTTGGGACACTGATCTGCAAATAACTTTACATCTATAGGAATAGGAACCTTGATCGGTTTACTTCCATGCATATTAAACCTATGCAATATCGTCTCAACATATTTTTTTTTATTCAACCAGAGTTTCATGTTTGCACGATCTCTTTTAATTTCCATTCCCAGAATGAAGTTAGTAACATCGAGATCCTTCATGTCAAATTTGGAGGATAGTTGTGATTTCACCTCCTTGATAACATCCATGTTATTTCCTACCAACAACATGTCATCAACATACAACACTACATAAATGAAGTGATTACCAACCTGCATGGAATATACACAGTGATCAAATCTGCTTCTCACAAATCCCAATCCAAGGATGTATGTGTCAAACTTTTGGTACCACATCCTAGGTGATTGCTTCAGACCATATAGTGACTTCTTTAGCTTACAGACCAACTCTTTCTTTCTCTTCACTACAAATCCTTCTGGTTGCTTCATGTAGATTTGTTCTTTCAGATCCCCATGTAGGAATGTTGTCTTCACATCCATCTATTCCACTTCAATATCAAAAGAAGCAGCAATAGATAAAAGAAATCTAATAGAAGTTGACCTAGCAACAAGAGAAAAAATATCACCAAAGTCAGTTCCCTCTACCTGGGAATAACCCTTTTTCTACTAACCGAGCATTGTATTTCTCCACTTTTCCTTCTACATTAAACTTCTTCTTAAACAACCATTTTCTACCAACATATTTTCTTCCAGTTGGAAACTCAACTATATCCCATGCCTCATTCTTATCCAAGGAATCCATTTCTTCAACCATGGTCTTCTTCCATAGTTTACTATCCTTTGAATTCATTGCTTCCTTGACATTTCCGGGATCATCATCAGTAATAAATAAAGCAAAAATGGAACGAAAATCAAGTGGACTATACCGTTCTGGTTGCCTTATTTCTCTCACTGGTCTCCTCAATACTGGGGTATGAGGTTCTTCTTCTTCTCCTGCTGCTTCATCTTCTTTAGATGATTCAGATTTTGCATCATCTAACTCTAGCTCTATTTTATTAGGTTCTTCTGGCCTTGGTAGGAATTCTTGTTTGGAAACATCCTTCACCTCTCTGAAAACAACATCTCGACTGTAAACAGTCTTCTTGGTTTTTGGGTTCCAAAGMTTATAACCTTTCACACCATCTTTATAACCAATAAAGATACACTTTTCATCCTTTTTATCCAGCTTACTCCTATTTTCCTTTGGAACATGTACATAAGCATCAAAACCAAACACTCTAAGATGTTGAAGAGAGGGTTTTTTCCAGTCCATACCTCGTGTGGATTTTTATCATCCAACGTTGATGAGAGTGATTGATTGACCAGATAGCATGTTGTACCCACTGCCTCTGCCCAGAATTTATGTCCTAACTCGGCACCGCTGAGCATGCTCCTTGATTTTTCCATCAGTGTCATGTTCATCCTTTCTGCAACTCCATTATGTTGAGGAGTGTATGGAGTAGTCTTCTGCCTTGGTATACTACACTTCTTACAGAATTCTTCGAATTCATTTCTACGGAATTCTCCACCATTATTTGTTCTCAATACCTTTATTTTCTTCTCTGTCTGATTTTCTACCAAAGCTTTAAACTCTTTAAATTTATCAAATACCTCATATTTCTTTCTCAGAAAATAAATCCATGTGTACCTTGAGAAATCATCTATGAATGAAACATAATACACAGACTTACCTAGTGATGGAATAGGCACATGTCCAAACACATCACTGTGTATCAATTCTAAGAACCCCTTTGCTCTTGTAGCATTAGATGGGAATCTTACTCGATTTTGTTTACCATATATGCAATGTTCAAAGAAATCAAAATCCAGAATGAAATTAGACATACCTTCAATCATGCCTTTACCGTGTAGTGTTCGAAGGCCCTTTTCTCCAATATGCCCGTCTTTGATACCACAGCATGGTCTTCTTTTCAGGGACAGTATTGGTATTGTCTTATTTATTTGTCTGCTCAAGGAAAATGGAACTGTTACACCCATTAGTATAAGTTATTCCCAACAACTTGTACAAAGTTTCACACCGAACTCCCCTCATCAACACCATTGTTCCTCGTACCATCTTCCAAGTGTTCTTTCCAAATATAGTATTCACTCCTGCATCATCCAACTTGTTTACAGATATTAGGCTCCTAGCTAGTTTTGGAATGTGAAGAACCCCAAGGAGAGTTCTAATCCTTCCATCTTTTAGCAACAACTTAACCGTTCCATGTCCCATTATTTTTTTTGTCGAGTCATCTCCTAGGAATACATCACCACCATCATATTTTTCATATTCAGATAACCACACCCTGGGAAGAGTCATGTGGTATGGCGCACCTGAGTCGATCAACCATACATCATGGTCTGCATGTGTACCTGTAGATGCCACGTAAACATCACCTCCTTCTTCAGTGGAGGTTTTTGCCTCTGTGGAAGAGGTACTATCAGATCCCTTTGGTTTTTCAACCTTCTTAGACTTGTTATCTCTCTTATAATGCCCTGTTTTACCACACTTCCAACATTTCCTCAAAGATTTTCCTGGAGACTTAGATCTACCTGTAGATTTAGATCTCCCCCCGAAAGACTTACCAGGATTCCTGTCTTGGGTACGACCTCTTACAAATAAAGCATATGTGGTATGACTATTCATGTTTTTCCGCCTCATCTCTTTAGATAACAAGGATGAAACTACATCCTCATACTTCAATGTAGATTGAGTGGTACTACCAATTGCTACAACTAGATTATCCCAAGAGTCTGGAAAATAACATAACAAAGTAATACACTTATCATCTTCTGCAATCGTAATATTAACAGAGAGACAAGTTGACTTACCAGATTATTAAAGGCATTTAGATGTTCTGTCACAGAATTTCCATCTTCCATCCTAATATGATACAACTTCTTTCGAAGAAACAACGTATTTACCAGGGACTTTGATTGATACAAATTCCCCAACTTATCCCATAGTTCCTTGGTTGTAGATTCTCCCGAGACATTCAACAACACCGAATCTGCCAGGCAGAGTCGAATAGTACTCCTTTCTCTTATGTCTAACTTCTCCCAATCTTCCTTTGACATACCAGTAGGTGGTGTACTAGTAGGTTGTGTACCAGTAGCCTATGTGCTAGTAGATGGTGTACCAGTAGCCTGTGTACCAGGATCCACAGCAATCCATTGTTCTTTGTCTACAAGAAGGTCCTCCATCTTGTGCTTCCATAGCTCAAAGTTTTTACCATTGAACTTCTCTATCTCGATTCTAGATGAACTCACCATTCCTCTTTATATACTCGAATCTCCACTGCAAAATCTCCCACTAAACCCAGGTTTATCACAAACCCACGATAAACTTGATCTATCAAGACCGAGCCAAACCCTCAACAACAAAGGCATCCCTCTGAAGCCAAAAATGAGCTCTGATACCACATGTAAGTTTTAAACCTGCGAAGTAAAGCATGCATATAGATTCTTAAGCAAAACAGAAATTTATCAATGGCTCATTCACATAGAACACAGAGATTTATACCGGAAACCCTCAACCAGGAAAACCTTTCTTATATTCATTGTATAGAATTTTACCATTCACCATACAATATATATACAATGTTTTTAGGTATTTCGTAGATACCAAAACCATAATCCCTTAATCCTGGATTAATTTAGTAAACCGCTAAAAATAGAAAAATCCGCTAAAAATAGCAAAAACCACCCAAAAAAAAAATTGGGGTGTTGCGCATAACCAGGGGAGCATACCTGCCCCCCCTGGGACCCCCCTAGGAAAGCGCCTGGCGCACACGACACAAAGAGAACTACTACGAGGGATCGGCAGACGCAGTTGTCAAATCTGACGCACCCACACACACACATGCAAAGAATATAACACATACCCAACACCGAGCAGGAGTAAATGCAAGTCATGAAGCCTTGTAGCTTCAACTGATCCTTTCAGAGTTTGGATTCTAACAGCAGCATCCGACCAACCTTTGGTGCGACAATCAAAGTGGCATCAATCTCTCTAAAGATCTAGTTCAACATCGGCGCAGCAAACACATCGAGCTACACATGCACTGTTGAATTTTCTCGATTGTTAGGCTCAAGCATGACGTTTATTTCATTTAGCATGTGTTTGAACCATAAAAAAATGCAGCAACAACATACACAAGTGTTGCAATAACCAATATCACAAGAAGAATAACCATGCATAAGAACACAAGAACCATCATGGGAAAACCCTTCTCAAACAAGGGAAAAACCCAGCAATCCTTTGTTATATTCTCAAGAAAAGATCCCCCAAACCATAGACCTAGCACACAAAAGAGTGCTTACCAAAACCTAGAACCTAGCACCCAAGAGAGGTGTGCATTTCATTCATACATGCACTTGTTGAAATTATGAGATGACAAGTGAGAGTGTGTAATCCTCAATGGGGATTCACCTCTATTTATAAAAGACTAGACACAACAATAGGTGTGTCTCTTGGCACAATAGGGCCGACCTCAATAACTCAATAATATAATTAAACATTACATAAATATTAATTATCTTTCACAGATGGTGGGGTCAACTTGTACCCTTTACATCACAAATTAGGGTTACAAGTAAATCTCACTCTCAGACAATATAGCAAGGATCTCACGCGTCCACTAGTGCTCAGCCACTAAGGACACATCCACATGTGCTTAGCCACAAGGACATCATACTCAACAGATCTCTCAACTAAGTCCATGGGAGAACCATCTGGAGTACCATCTCAAGCCGACTCAACTAAGTCCACAGGAGTACAAGGCAAGAGACCATCTCAAATTGACTCAACTCAGTCCAAAGGAGTAGAAATCAAGAGACCACACTTCATCACAACTCAGTCCAGAGTTTGACGCACACCCATCACATGGGCACACCCAACACTTGGGCTCTCACTCACAGATGTCTTAGTCCAGAGGAGAATGATCTGAAGGATGTCTCATGAAGTTGCAATCAACAACACTCCCTCTCAGCTAGGGAGGCATTCTCCACCAGGCCAAGTCTCTCACAAAAGTACTCGAACTTCGTCCTGGCAAGCGGTTTGGTGAAAACATTTGTAACCTGCTCATGTGTAGAAAGGTATTGCACGTGTATTGCTTTCCTCTTCACCATATATCTGATATAATGGTATTTGATCTCAATGTGTTTTGATTTATCGTGAAACAATGGATTCTCTGAGAGCTTCACACAGATCTGGTTATCGCAATGGATAATAGTGGAATGCATCTCATGACCAAATAAATTTGCAAGGATCTTGCGAAGCCACACTGCTTCGCGGACTGCCACACATAATGCTATATACTATGCTTTTGTGGTGCTCAAAGCCATAGAGCTTTGCTTCCCACTGCACCAGGAAACCATGGCAGATCCAAAAGTAAAACAACAATCGAATGTGCTCTTCTGGTCCACTGCACTCCCTGCCCAATCTGCATCAGCATATCCCTGCAATCTCATGTCTACACCAGAGGCATATCTCAGGCCATATCCAACTATGCCTCGTAGATATCTCAATACATGCTTCGTTGTTATCCAGTGAGTCTGTCTCGGCTAACTCATAAATTGACTGAGTATATTCACTACATAGCATATATCAGGTCTGGTGATAACCAGATACATCAATGATCCAATCAGTTGTTGGTAAATATGTGGATCAATCTCGCCTGAATTAGTAGAAGCCTCATTCATTTTTTTCAGATCCATCACCATCGGTGTAGGCATGGATTTGCACTCTGTCATACCGAATTTCTTCAATATCTCCACTATATATTTTCCTTGACTCAGGAAAATCTCATCAGTCCTCTACCATACTTCTAGTCCCAAGAAGTAGTGCATCATACCCATATTTAGAAGTCAATGCACGCTTGCATTCAGCAATAATACTTTATGAACCAATGAGGAATAAATCATCAACATATAGGACCAAAATCAGGCACTCATCACCAACAATATGATAATATAGGTTTGGATCATCAACACTCTTGTTGAAGCCCAAACTCATCAGGAATCCATCCATCTTCTCGTACCAAGCACGAGGTGTCTGCTTTAGTCCATACAAGGCTTTCTTCAACCTGCACACATGAAATTTATGCTCATGTATCACGAATCCTTTCGGCTGCTCGATGTAAACTTCTTCCTCGATCTCACCATTAAGAAAGGTTGTCTTTACATCCATCTAATGTAACCTCCAACCCATGGATGATGCTAGGGAAATGATCGTACGGATGGAAGTGTATCAGGATACAGAAGCAAATGTCTCCTCATAATCAATTCCCTCCACCTGAGAGAATCCTTTGGGCACGAATCTCGTTGTATACTTCTCGACACTTCCATCAGTTGCATGCTTGATCTTATAGATTCACTTAGAAGTTACTACAGACTTCCCTTCTAGTGTCGGAACAATATCCCACACATCATTCTTCATGATGGATTGATACTCTTCTGTCATGACATCTTGCCATACATGTTGTCCTACTGCTTCTCCATGACAAGAAAGTTCAGTATCAATGATGTGGCTCATGGTTGAAACATAGCTCGAAAATATTTGTGGTTTCTTTCTCTCTCAAAATGTGCCTCGAGGAGCTACATGTCCCTCTGCCTCCTGCAGAGTCTGTCAAGCCCAGGTAGGCCTTTTATGGAATACTACAATGTCTCTGGGAACATCAACTGGAGCTACTGGATCAACTGGATCAATGGATGTCTCCCTCTGAACTGTTGAAGGGGGAGAAGGCATTGTCTCATTGTCAATATCCATCTGAGATTATCTGGATCTTCGAAAGGCTATCTCTTCCTCAAAGATAACATCTATGCTTACCTCAATCTGTCTCTGGCCAGGGATGTAGATACAGTATGCCTTCGAAGATTCATTGTACCCCAAAAATATACCCTTTCTGCCTGAAGGGTCTAGCTTGGACCTTTTCTCCTTGGGTATATGAAAGTATACTGAACACCCAAATATCTTAAAGTGTCCAACCTCAGGCTTCACTCCAGTGAAAGTTTCTTCGGGAGTCATGTTTTTCAAAATCTGATGAGTACTCATGTTCTGAACATACACTGTTGTCATGGATGCTTTTGCCCACAGAATCATAGGTAGATTATGATCATGTATCATCGCTTTTGTTGCCTCAATGATGGTTATGTTCTTCCTCTCTGCAACCCCATTTTGTTGAGGGTTATAAGGATCGGTGTACTCCCTCTTGATCCCTACCTCAATACAAAAATCACTAAAATCCTCGAGGTGTACTCTCCTCCATTATCTAATCTCAACACCTTGATCCTCCTCTTGGTCAAGTTCTCAACCTGAGCTTTAAACTCTTGAAATCTCACAAGGACTCCATCCTTGGTCTTCAAGAAATAAATCCACATCTTCTGAGAGTGATCATTGATGAAGAGCACATAGTACAAATATTCGTTCAAGGAAGCAACGGTCATGGGTCCACAAACATGTGAATGTATCAATTCCAAGATCCCCCTGGATCTGTTGTCACTCCTCAAGAAAGACCCCTTGACATTCTTGCCAAGAGCACAACCTCTGCAAACACCATCATGTTGAACATGTATCTCTGGAAGGCTTGTTGCCATCTTCCCCGGAGCAGGAAGGGCTCTATAATGGATATGAGAAACTCTCATATGCCATAGCTCGCTCAAGTTGATAGTATCATGCAACATAGCACAAACTGGTTGTACAGTCAATCTGTACAAGTTGTTTTCTCGAACACCAATTACTCGGATAGAATTCATATGGAGTTCTTCAAAAGAAGAATGCTTCATATTTTATGTTGTCATTTCTCTAAGTTGGTTCTGGATCAACATCAGCAGTGGAGGCAAGTTGTCTTCCTTTCTTCCTGGTAGGACAATCTCTCGCAATGTGTCCATACTTGTCACATCTGAAACACTGAATCTTTGATTTGTCTTATCTGTGTTCATGACCTGAAGTTGATGAAGTCTTCTTGTCTTTGAATGTTTTGCTAAAGCTTCTTCTATTTATTATTTTTCCTTTTTTTGTATCAAAAGCAAGAGCATGATTTTCATCATGAGGGGAGTCTTGCACTCCTCTTACTATAAGTTGGTTTCCTCCTAGGTGCACTCTGTCCATAGACAATCAAATCTAGGTAGGTCTTCTCTACCACTGATACTCTGAAGAAATGGTTCCCAATGTCTTGGAAGAGCATTGAGAGTAATCAAGACAAGTTCTCTGTCTGATATAGTTTCTTCAATGGCACATAGCTAATATTTGATCTCTGAAATCTTCATGAAGAAGGTAGCAATGGTGTGAGCTTTCGTCATCTTGATATGTTGAAGTTGGCTCTTCAATGTAAGAGCTCTAAGGGTGTTGGTACTCTCAAACATATTCTTCAATGCATCATACATCTCATAAGTTGTCTTTAAGTTGGAAATACGAGGTAGGAGATGATCTGTCACTGAATAGATGATATCTTCCTTGCTTTGACATCATCTTCCTTCCACTCTTCCTTCTCTTCATTGGTAGTTGTTTATGGTAAAGTCTTTTGGATCACATTCAATAGGTCATCCTCTTCCAGGGTAATCTGTAGTCTTGATTTCCAAGAACTGAAGTTGCTTGATCCATCAAGCCTATCTTCCACCAAAGTTTTGTTCTTCATGGTTTGCAGATTCTTCCACAAACCCTTAGCAACTAGGCTAGGAAACCTAATGGCTAGGCTAGGCTAGCAACCCTAGGTTTCATTGGACTTATAACTGCCAACAATAAGCCTTGAAAGTTAGAAGAACACTGATAAGCTTGAAAATTCCTTCAATGAATTGCAGAAACCCTAAAATCAAAATTTCTATAGAAACCCTAGGGCCTGTTATCCCCGATATCTAGGGATAACTAGGAGATTGTGTCTTGAGGCCCACATGGTCCTAGACATGGAGTACCAAGAGCAAGAGTAATTTGAGCATGGCCCTGGAGGGCCCATATTTATTCTTCTCAGCCAGCTTTGTCCTGTCAGCAGTACCAGCTTCCATCACTACCGGCCTGGGCTTGCATCAGAGAGGGCTCTTGCTCCATGAGGTAATTGGTCCGAGGTATCATGGTA
>JZKD02S1074550.1:172694-184287 GCA_000966675.3 Picea glauca
GATTTAGATTCTCCCAAGCCATTAGCCTTACTCCTTGACTCCATTTACCCAAGGCACTAGTCTAAGAACTAAAACGTTGAGCTTCTTTTGTGCTACAACAACTCTCTCAAACTTTCTTGAATTAAAACCCTACTAACCCTAGCGTTTGAAGTAACCCTAATTGCTGATGACACCTAGCCCTATTTGAACTTGTACTTGGATTAAAAGCTGCGGCTAGGTCATCCCTTGATAGCCATATAAGTGTTGAATATTTTCATTGGTTTGTTTTGCAAAAACGTCCACTTCTTCACCTATCAAACTAACCCTAAACCCTAGGTGACGTCATACTTATTTAAACCCTTGTTTGGCTTCAAAAACATTGTGATATCGTCACCTAGCATTTGGCATTGATGTGTAGAGTATTTTTCATTGGCTTAGTGTGCAAAACGTTCCACTCCTTTGCCTACATAACTAACCTAAATTAGGGCTGACGTCACCTTTGTAGCAGCAGCAATATTGATGACGTCAGGCCTCTTTTCAACCATTGTTTAAGTGTAAGACGTTGTGGTTTGGTTGGCATTTGAAGTATAGATTATTTTCTTTGGTTTAATGTGCAAAACGTTCACTTTTTGCCCTCCAAGATTGACCTAACACTAGGGCTGACGTCACCCTAAATCTGTAATAGTGACGCAGCAACAATATTTATATGTGAGCAGATTTATGATATTTGTTGCATTGTGATAATTCAAAGATTTGATTTTATACATTGAATGCCAATATCTCTTGTGTATTTATTGAAGAAGTGACGTAAAATATAAGTTGTAATTGCAATCATTGACTTCGTCAATAACTACTTTCATCATTGCTCATATGTATTAAAGATAGTCATTGATATATTGTAAAGTACTAACCACTGCAGCACGTTTTAGTTTCTTTTGACTTGTCTCACAAACAGGTGTCGTTCAGTGGAACTTCTTCCTTTTTTGACTATCTCTCTTGGCAGTAATCTGTGAAAGGAAACCCTTATCTTGATCCTAAAAGACCTTTAGACCTTTCAGAACCCTAGATTACTAGGGACGTCTCCCTTGGGATTAGCCACCCTAAATAGAAAGAGCTCCCCATCGAGGTGACAGTGGGTGGGGAAGCTCCTGTTACGTCAGTTTGAAGCCTTGACTCAAGCTACCTAAACCTTCCCTACAAACTGTGCGATAACAGGGCCAAAAATAAAAAATTCTCAGAATTGCAATATGAGAGTCTCTGAAGGTACGTTGAAGGAGGCCGTAAACTCGTATGCCAAAATTAGCCCTAAGGTTTCAATGTAGGGTGTTGAAACAAGCAAAAAAGAGAGGGTTGTACCTTTTTCTAAAAACCCTAGAGGGTCGTACTTTTCTGCAACTAGGAGGTGACGGTTGGCTTGAAACTTATGCAATGGTTCTTCAAGAACTCTACTTTGATACCATGTTGAATTTTCTCGATTGCTAGGCTCAAGCACGAGGTCTATTTCATTTAGCATGTACTTGAACTAGAAACAAATGCAGCAACACCATACACAAGTGTTGCAATAACCAAGATCACAAGAAGAATAACCATGCACAAGAACACAAGAAGTATCCTAGAAAAACCCTTCTCAAACAAGGGAAAAACCTAACAATCCTTTGCTATATTCTCAAAAAAAGATCCCCCAAACCATAGACCTAGCACACAAAAGGGTGCTTACCAAAACCTAGAACCTAGCGCTCAAGAGAGGTGTGCATTTCAGTCGTACATGCACTTGCTGAAATTCTGAGATGACAAGTGAGAGTGTGTAATCTTCAATGGGGATTCACCTCTATTTATATACAAGACTAGACACAGCAATAGGTGTGTCTCTTGGCACAATAGGGCCGACCTCAATAACTCAGTAATATAATTAGTCATTACATAAATATTAATTATCTTTCACATATGGTGGGGCCAACTTGTACCCTTTACATCACAAATTAGGGTTACAAGTAAATCTCACTCTCAGACAATATAGCAACGATCTCACGTGTCCACTAGTGCTTAGCCACTAGGGACAAATACACCTGTGTTCAGCCACGAGGACGTCGTACTCAACAGATCTCTCAATTGAGTCCATAGGAGAACCATCTGGAGTACCATCTCAAGCCGACTCAACTAAGTCCACAGGAGTACAAGGCAAGAGACCATCTCAAGCTAACTCAACTCGGTCCATAGGAGTATAAAGAAAGAGACCACATGTCATCACAACTCAGTCCAGAGTCTGACGCACACCCATCACATGGGCACACCCAACACTTGGGCTCTCACTCACAGATGTCTCAACTCAATCCAGAGGAGAACGATCTGGAGGATGTCTCATGAAGCTGCAATCAACAACATACACTTCATCAGAAATCTCATTCATGATCAAGTTATTGAAGTGCTCTTTTTCCCTACAGAATATCAAATTGCAGAGATTTTCACAAAGTCTCTTACAGAAGTGAAATTTCCAAACTCCGATCTATGTTAGGAGTTCAAGAAGTTGTCATTAAGGGGGGATAGGCTCTAATGCCTCCTTCCTTCTCCTATTGTGTCACTATTGTAAATCTTTCAATCATATCCTAAGTTGTTCTTAAGGGAGGGGTGTTAAGATATTTAGACACTTAGGAGTTAGTTAAGATCTACTTGGTCTAATGTGTCGTTAGGTAAAAATGTGTTTCTTAGTATGTTTTTTTAGTATGCATTTGTAGTTAGAAAATCTGACGGTCACGATATGTTCTCGACATAGAGTGATCTGACGGTTCATATTCTCCTAGATCTTAACGGCCACATTGATATGTGGCTTAACACCCAATTGATCCATGATATCTATTTAAAGAGCATGGAGGATCATTTGCTGATGATCGATTGTGAGAAACTCTCTTGTAAAATCTCTCTATAATATTTTTCTTTTGCATTAATAAACTGCTCCAAATGGTCATGTTGACTAGTGTCGTGAATGTTTCCCCGTAGGGGTTTTACCACATCAAAACATTGGTGTTGATCTTTGATCTGGTTGTGTGAGTGGTTATTGAAAGTTTTCATCCTATATTGGAATACTTGTGTTGTCGAACATCAAGCAACCCAAACGAAGATCATATGCAAAAGTTACGCCCCCAAAAAGTTGGCATATCAACTAACCACATTGGGGCCCACAAACCTTTTGGCGTTTCATCTTTTGGATTTAAGGTTTTGGATGTTTAGGGTTTTCTCATTGATGTTTTATGTTAAAAGGTATTTTCATTGTCATTGTAATCACCTTTTTGCGAATAAGCATAGTCGACGCATCTCTCTCTTCAAGGATAAGCTACCAGCATTCTAGCTAGCTTGTGTGCTTTGCATTTTACAATATTTTGTATTCCAAACAATCATTAATAAAATCTAAATTTAACCGTATTACTTTGTTTCTTGCAATATCTCTATGTGTTTCCTTATTATATCTCTACCTTCATGTCGTTCTCAATATAATCTGAATCAATTCCCATGGCACATTTGGAGGCCTCATTTGCTAGATGATTTGTCTAGTTGTTTCGAGCTCTTAAGACATGATAGAACTCTAAGCTCTCAAAGCCACTAGTTTCTTTTTGGATTCGTTGAATGATTCTAGCAAGTTTGCCATCCACCATAGACAAGAGCCTTCACTTATACCTTAGCACAATGGATGAATCTTCTATGACAATAAGATTCCTAACTCTCCTAGAGTCCAATATTCTAAGGTCTTGAAAGAGAGCAAGTATTTCAACTTGATTGTTAGTGGCTCTGCCCAGCCCATTTAAAACTTATTTCCATCTAGGTCAACAACAACCCACTTCCCGCACCTACCACCCCATACCTTCAATCTTCTTAATATAATTTAACCTTCTAAATTTTCCCATCTAATTTTGGTATATCACCTTATTATTTAATTGCATCCTTCTTTGACAAGACATTTCCTTCTCCTTTACTATGTCAGGCATGACTATTCACTTTCTTTGCATATATTGACAGCTTCTCGATATTGCTACACTTTCCACCCTTCTAGTGTCCCTAAACTTCTCCTGTTGGATATATATATATAACTTCATTTGTCTCCTTCCTGCGAATTAGAACGGTCTAATGTACTTTTGCTATCAATGGAGAAAACACCTCGTGAACTATACCAATAGCCTTGATGACCTGACGAACTTACAATACATAAGCACAAGCAACCATGAATAACATCTCATAATCTTCTGGCTCGATACTTTCTCTGCTAATTTTCTCCTTGTACCTTTGCTATCAATGGAGGAAACACCTCGTGGACCATACCAATAGCCTTGATGACCTGACAAACTTACAAAACATAAGCACAAGGAACCATGAATAACATCTCATAATCTATTGTCTTGATGCTTACTCTACTCATTTTCTCCTTGTACCTTATTTATACATGTACAGAAGTAAGTGGCGATTAAGAACCAAGGCTCAAGTAGTCATCTTTCTTGTTAATACATTTCCTCTCTCAGCCTCTATAGGACAACCTTAAATTGAAAAATTTAATTAGGATGACAACCAAGTATTCTATGAACAATGCAAGCACCTATGAACATATTAAGTCAACTAAGATGATCTAATATCTTGTTCCTGTAGCAGGCATAATCATATATACGTATCTGTGGCCTTCTGATGGGATGCATATATATTGATCCCATTAGTTGAATCATTCTATTCAAGTTTCAAGTTGAATCATTATATTCAAGTTTCAACCCAAAAGAGTTGGGGATTGGCATCTAGTTGATTGACAGTTGCAAAGGCTTCATTGACACTCTTTTGTCAAGCTGGGTGAGCTGGCTTTGGCCGAAGTTGTACTACAATTTCTTTAGAGAATGATACAGCTGATCAGCCTATCAGCTTGTCCACTCAGAGAGGGCTGAAGTCGCTTCCATATTCCATAAAACTATTTTGGTGATTCCAAATCAGGTCAGCTCAAATAGATATATTAGTGGGACACTGGGCTGCCAAGCTTTGGTCAAGTGGTAAATTTCTTTCAAAGCATGTCCTGCATGTCTCAGTATGCTATACCTGTGATGGAAATGCAGAACTCATTGAAGTGGCTCGTAAGTGGTTTCTAGGACATTTGTAATACAGGAAAAACTTGTTCACTTACTGGAATCAGTTTTATGTATTTAACAGCCATGACATCATTCTTTTTGAAGGATAAACTTGGTACAACTGGCTACAATGGTCAATTCAACCTCAAGTAAAATAATATACATAATCAGTTCAACTCAAGGCATGCTGTCTTCAGGTGAGCATACATATCACAGACACTTCTACACAGAAAAATTAAAGATTCATCAAGTGAGGGCACTAACACATAAGATATACTATTTGCTTCAAACATCACATTAAAAAACATGAGCCTAAAACTGTTAAATAACTTGGAGACTACCGATCTGAACCATAATGATAACACAAGTTATTTAATATTTATTTAGACAGAACACAGCTTCCTGCTGTACGCACATACTGAATGCAGATACTCTAAGGTCAGTAGCATAAGAACCAAGCCAAATGGTAGTTAATAATTTTGCCATAAATTGATCAAACAGCTCAGTTTGATTATTCCATGTGCATATAAAACATGGCCCAGAAAAACACCGCAGTAATATTTCAGAGCAGATAAAGAAAAATAACCCAAATCCATCCTTCATATTCCAAAAGATGATGCAATAATGCCCACAATACAACTATCCTCCGAAGGTCATGCTGAACTTATTTTAAGAAATGCCTTTCTTTGATTAGTAAGCACAAACATATGAAACCAAACCCATCTTCGGGTTACAGTTTCAAACAAAAAATGCTACAATTATTGGACTTCTGTTATAATTAGTGGCCCGCCATACTTGTGGCTTTGACCAAAAATTACATCATTTCAAGAACTTTTTTAAGTATAGTAGTTATATACAGATAGATGCAAATCAGCTGAAAAAATCCAGCAGTATATCCCATCCTACCTGAGATTGAACCATCCTGCTTGCAAGCATCAACTTGCGAACAGACCATTACATGACAAGTTGGTAATTGTGCAAGCTTGGCCAATCTAGCAGTTACATAAACCGTATTACAAAACTGTGCTTGCACTGTATGTGTCAAACAGAACCAAATTAGACTGCTGGCTAAGGGTTCAAGACAGGAATGCCCATTTGGAGCCTTGCTTAATCTGTGTGTAGCTATTAACATTTGGTCAAAGTTTGAAACAGCATCCACCTCATGGCTGGAGTCTTGGGGCCAATCAGAGAATCCTGCAGCTGCCTTACAGCAAATAAATCAAAAGGGCTCCCACAAAAACTGTTGAGTGGATGATTAACTTAACAGGAATACCCACATCAAAGGCTGCAAAATACAAACAACAAAGTTTGAAACTTTTAGAACTTAAAACTTGAGAGCATTAATATAGAGAGTAAAAGTACACCATATTACTTGCATAAATCCAAGAAAACTTACATGAAGACGACAAACGTGGGAAATGTGAAACTGGAGGATTCCCATGTGGAGACTCAGAATGTGGCTGCCTGCTGCTTTCAGGAGGCGACACATTAGTAAAAGTTACAGGTGAGAAGTGTGAAGATTTCGGAGAGGGAACCCTGGGGCCTGAATTTGATGGAGGTCTAGCAATATGTGATGAAGGTCTGGAAATATCAGCATGACTTGGAGAATGAGATGGAGAAACAGGAGGAGAAGGTATGAACTGAGAGCCTGATGGCAAGGGGCCAGAAGAAGGCGAAGGAGAAATTGATGGAAAATAAGGTCGGTGAGTATGACATGGTGGAGATTTGAAAGGAGGAACACTCTGGGAAGGAGGAGACGTAGTAATACTAATAGGTGCAGGAGCCACTCCTACGTGGTGATCAATGTAAGGTGTGGGGGAAGGTGCACCATTTAATCCAGAAGCTGGAGCATGTCTTGCATGATGTTGATGTTTACATTTGGAAGAATGATAATCATGATGGTGGTGGCAATGAGCTGGTGGATTATCATTAGAAGGCGTGTATGCATGATGGTAGGAAGGGGGTGTAGCATGTTGGTGGGGAGTGTCTGGAACTGAAGGTGCAGGATAAGGATTTGATAGTGGTGCTCGCATTGGTGATGAAGTAGAATGTGTCGGTGAGGGTGATGGCGCTGGTGATGGTGATGGCGATGGTGATGGTGATGAAGAAGGTGATAAATCAGGGTCTTTCAGATAAGATGATAACCTAATCTGATTTACTTCACCAAAAAGAGTATGATTTAGTCCCAAGTTCCCTGCATGCTTTCCAGTGATTTCTTGAGCCAATTGCTTTAGTCTTGGGACCGTAAGACTCCCAACCACTGGCACAATTGATGTCTCGATAATAATTGGGGATGCCACAGTTGACCCCTTCAAGTTCGTCAACTGAACAAACAAATTCTGCATTTGCAAGAACCACAAGTATAGAAATTGTCATTACACTCCTCAACACTAACTGAAATCTAAAACATGTATTCTCGAGGAGGAATGTAGATGACAAACCTCATCTGACCTAACTTGTAAACCAGTGTCTAGTTGCTGCTTCAACTGAGCTAGATTTTGATGAACTTGGCAAATGCTGTTGAGCAGTGTGAAATTAAAAAGCACCTGCACATGTTGCAAAGGAAACCTTGTCTGTTCCGTTGGTACAACCGTAATCCCTCCTGGGAACACCAATACTTGGAAGGAGTAAGCTCTGCCAAATATACCAGATGACTTTAAAGATAGATTATACTGCCCCAAGACTAAGCCTACAAAAGTTTCTCTTAGGACACTGAGGCTAGCTGAAGAAATTGATGTATTTTCTTGACTTGGTATGACCCCAAACACCACCTTTGTCCCATTTGATTCAGCTGCTAATGATATGATTTTCACCTATGTGAAATTCAACATATTCAATATTAGCAGGAACAGAAAGAAGTCGGGTCTAACTGAATGATACTCTAAACAATCTGCAAGGCATACCTCTGCATCTGGAATGCCTATTTCATCCCATATGTCCAACTTCAACTCCAAAACATGTGCATCAATTGTTGATAAGGGTTTCCTGAGCATGAACTTTGCTTGCACTTGGACTGATGATAGCAACAAAAGTTCATCACAATCAGCACGTGAATCACTGGCACTAATATAAATAGGCACTGGAAAAATAATGTATACATCTTCCCAAGAGTTTGGCAAAAGTTGGAAAAGTTAGAGTGAATTTCAACTGCAAATCCTAGGTGCAAAGTTTAATGTTCACTGGATAGAGTTACAAATGGTCGTGTTTCTTTAAGCATATGATGAATAAAAAAGCACAGAAATAGGGTAGTTATATTGGAGAACATTTAGGAAGCCCTCAAAGTGAATATTCTGATAGTCATAAAACAATTTAATGACAGGTATTGTGTATGAAAAAAATTAAGATATATTTTGTTTCTGCGTGTCTACCAGGTTTGTTTCCTTCTTCAGAAGAATAAAACAAGGTGCTTGAGGAAATCTCTTACAAAGGAGAACTAGATGATAAATCTTACTTTTCTTTTGGTAAATATTCAAATGTATGGCCCAAAGTACAAATATACGATAAAATAATTGATATCCGTACCTTCCTAAAGACAAGTTCACTTGCAATACATGCCTAAGATACACACACAACATATTTAATTATTCATAGATTAGCGTGGAATCTGGATCTATTGAATCCTATTAGCAGTTTGCTTCTTATTGGAGATTAGCCAGCTTCCCAAAAAAAAATCGAACGCATTTACTTGAAAATTCAGATTGCTTACATAATGGTACAGCTTAAATTTCTTTCTTCTCTCATGCTTTGGCATCTCCAAAAGATCTTGAGTATCTTTTATCATATTAATTTAATATTAGGAATGAATATTCTCATATAATGTCCAAAATATATCTAAATACAGTAAGAAGAGGATAATAATAATAATACTGTAGTACTACTACTATACAACCATAAATAAGATAATCATAAATACATCAGTAATAATGGTATTATTAGCTCTTATTAAAGAGACATGACTATTCATTCAAGAGGTATGATGATATATAAATACACCACCACTTATTGTGACAATCTCCAGCTGTGCCAATGGGGTTGCTGCTTAATGGTGAGGTGTCATCATGCAAATCTGCACCGGCAGACCTGCCTACTAATAATAATACTATAGTAAGAAGAGGATAATAATAATAATACTATAGTAGTACTACTATACAACCATAAATAAGATAATCATAAATACATCAGTAATAATGGTATTATTAGCTCTTATTAAAGAGACATGACYATTCATTCAAGAGGTATGATGATATATAAATACACCACCACTTATTGTGACAATCTCCAGCTGTGCCAATGGGGTTGCTGCTTAATGGTGATGTGTCATCATGCAAATCTGCACCGGCAGACCTGCCTAATAATTATAGACAACCAACCCTGTCACCATTGGAAGCCTCTCCATTCAGATTGGTGCTTTTCCAATCTCAAGGGGATCTCCCGAGGGGTTGTATGCTGTTATCAAACTAAGATTTCTATGTAAAACTCCAATTGATTAGCACACAATAAAAGCTCGCTCTTGAGCTGCCAATAAGCAGTCAAAGGTGAGTTAAACTTGAAAAAAAATAAGAGTGGTTGAGATCATATCCTAAAGATGGCTGTAACTACGAATTTAATGGACATTAGTGAAGTCAATGTGTGCCTTAGGTGAAGAAGATTCAAAATATGTGCACTGTAAACTACCATAACACTGCAAAAAAACTTAATCAATGACATCCAATAGGTTCAAAGATCTAGAACAAAGCATAATTTTACCAAATCACGTATTACCCAAGAGATTGATAGCATCATAGTGAGTCATAGGTGACAGGCGGCCATGCATCTCCTTGCTTGCAGTGGAGGTAGTGGTCTAATGTCTAGAAGGATGGAAGAGTGAAGAGTTGTAAACTGCTACAATCTGCTCTGAAAGAATATTGTCTAACCTCTTTTCTTCCTCTCTTTCTGCATATACAGAAGCTCACTCTAAGGGAATCAATTGCACTTACTACTAATGGATGAAAGCAAGAATAACATGCCAAATTCTGTCATTCCTTTGCATGGCTGCCAACTGAATTTGCTGCTGTTTTTGCAGGCTTTTTCTCTCCTGTTTTAATCATTTTTCCAGACTTTATTTATTTTCCATGCAAACATAATTGGTAAAAGCCTTCTACTTTAATTCTTTTAGCTTTTGTGGAGTTGGTCTTTATTCTCATGCTAAATAATTGGATAAAGCTGAGCTTTAAGCTTTTCTTGACAAAACAGCGTGGTAACTTGGCAAGTTTGCCAATCCAAAATGACAAGGGCGAGTTAGGGTATAAAACACTTTATTTAAGGCTTAAATTTAGGCTAGATAGAATTAGTACATGCCAAATATACCCAAGAGGTCAAACTAGGTTGTGGAGTGGTCAAATTTAGCATATGGAATCAAGGTTTGGAAAGTCAAACTTGACAAGAATGAGCCTAAACATAGCCACTCGAATTAAGGTTTTGACATGAGTCAAAGTTAGTCTTCTCCTACAAAATGGGAATCCTCCACTAAGCTGCCACATGCCACATGCCACCCTAGGAGAAAATCCACTTGCACAACATTGATCTTGACTAATCACTCTTCACCCACTGAATTCTTTGAACCACTCCACAACTACATGCTCGGAACCAAGACATTCAACCTGTACCTTCCATACATAGAAACTACTAATTATAGATGTGCCCAAAAAGCAATCTTCCTCCGAAACTCCTTTTTTACAAGGATCAAGAATATATAATCATCTCTGACATGCAGGCCCCTAATCTTCGGGTACTAGGAAAAAGCAAAATGCAAAAAATAGTAACTTTTTGGAATATGATGAAATAGACTATGTGTTAGATTTTTAGGGTAAGATCAAAACAGCAGTCACTTTTAAAATTCAAAGCAAAGTTGTTTTAGATCTGAAGCATAGACAGCATATAGGTTAGTAGAAAACAGTGACAGTATAAGAAAACAGGGCTGGAAAGACAAAGCTCCTTCAACACTGGAAAACTCAAATATGTATCAGCAGTACTCTAACAGTAGATCTACTAAAAGGTTCTTAAAGCAAACAGAGATGCCAAGATTCTTCCAAGCAAAAACAGCAGATCTAAATTTCGATTCTGAAGCAAACCATATTACACAAACTTTCCAAGTGTAACAGCACCAGTCAACAATGATACAAGACCTCTTTCTTATATGACTGAGGTTCAAATAGAAAACAATAGGTTACTTGAATTTAAATAACTCAGATCTGAACTATCAACAGAAGCACATTAGAGACATACCTGGCAGTAGCCTTACCACTGAAGATGATGCACAACCATAGAGAAAATAGGTCTTGAGTTTTATGCTCAGTATAAAGGTTTGGTTCAGATCTATTAGAGATCTATATGCCACCGTTTGAAGGAACTTTTCATGCCACCATAGTCCAGACAAATGTAAACCAAACCCCAACAAGAAAACCCAAACCCTAAGGTATATAAGGTGATGCCCACAGCAAACAAGGGTACAGTCAAGATGAGACAGCAGCAAACCACCGTGATCA
>JZKD02S1074550.1:190836-215915 GCA_000966675.3 Picea glauca
CTGCATGTAAATTTAACACTATGGAAGGAACCCTAATCCATATCAATGTCTGGATGCATCTAAAATGAAACTAGTGTGATGGAATTCGTTGGATCTTAACCCTCCAATTACACAAGTATTGTTGGGGGTTAACATGAGGGCAATGATATTTCAAGCTACCCACCAGAGTTCCAATCTCCCCAAGGGCATGTGCTTAAGCATTGCCCTTCATGGGTTGATACACGTGTCAATAGGCTATATCGTGGTTCGCCCCTTGTGTTTCCTTAAGCACGTGGGACCACAAGTAATTCTTCCCATCTAGCTTGTTGAAGCGCCAATTTCAAGAAAATAAACAATCATTATCCCTACATCAATCAACTTGTTATTCAATATTTTCACTTCTTTGACACCTTCTCATGTATGAACATCATCCCTCTAAGGATGGAGATTCACCATTTCTGGTATGTCGCACATGTTTGTTTCACATAACGAAGCATTGGATCATTATAAATTATATGAGGGCCTCATGAATTTGAACCAGTCTCTATTGATTCTTTCAAGAATGCCTCAATTTTTTGTTGGAGAACCAAGGAATTAGGTGGTTTGGAGAGATAATGTTTCCAAGAAGTGGTGGTTTTCAGAGACACCGTTATAGCACTTAAGCACAAGCTAGCATAGCTCAATACATGAAGAACACATAAAAATGCATTATTCATTGTTCATATTCATATATTAGATCAACCCATGGAGCCATCCTTTTATAGCACCAAGATGTAACCAATTCTCTTGAAGTGAGGAAGATTCAATCCACATACAACGGCAAGGATGCCTTATAGATTCCTTGAAATCTTTCTCGTTGTGTCCACCAATCGATAGTTTTAGTCAACCCGACCAATTAGTCAATTACTTAGTCAACCACTCAGCCGACTCTCTTAGTTGACTATCGACCATCAATTGATTGTATTTAGAAGATCCAGAGGTGTGATAAACTTGCATAGCCTATTGTTCCAACACCTGCCCATCAGCACAATGTTCTGGAGATTCAAGAGGTGAAATTACTTCTACACAACACCCCCCCCCCCATAATTGTAGTTTCCTAAAGCCCAAGCATAGCCCGAAGTTTCACAAACTTAGCTTCTCATAAAGGCCTCGTAAAGATATCAACTACCTAATCATCAATTCTATAATAAATAACATTTACAACATTATCATGTACCAATTGTCTCAAATAACGAGCATGAAACTCCACATGCTTCATCTTATTGTGAGCAACAAAGTTCTCTGCACCTTATATCACACTTTGATTATCACAAAATGTAACAATCGATGTCTTGACTTGAAATCCAAGCTCGCCCAAGAGCTATCAAATCCATACTCCCTCTGTGCCAACATTAACTGCACTGTGATACTTGGATTCCCTAGTCGAAAGAGAGACCACCTTTTGCTTCTTGCATGACCAAACCAAGGGTCCTAAACCAAGACAAAACACATAGTTGATGTAGACTTCATATTATTTCCATCCCCCTCCAAGTCTAAGTCAATATAGTTGACCAACATGTATGATTGATTACTAGAATAATTTATAACAAGTCGATAAGTGCCCCTGATATAATGGACAATCCTCTTGGCTTTCTCGTGGATCATGCATGAAATAGAAAACCACACTAACAGTGAAAATTAAGATTTCATCTTTTACATGCAATACATAAATACTATGATCTTATTCACAACATTTGAAACCAAGATTGACAAAGAAACAGTTAATCTTCTTCAAGGGCCTATTTCAAAACATATGAGGACTTCTTCAGTTGACACACTAGACTACCATCCTTTTCAAAGCCTACGTGTTGCTCCATATGAATTTCTTCTATCAGATCTCCATGAAGAAAAGCACTTTTGACATCCATTTGATGTATCTCCCATCCAAAACAAGCAACAAGTGAAAGAAACAGTCGAACAAAATTCACCTTTGCAACAGAGGCAAAGGTTTCCATGTAGTCGATGCCTTCCTACTAATAAAAACCCTTTTCTACCAAACGCGCCTTGTGTCTTTCAACAGCACCATGAGACCTAAACTTGGTATTGTAGACCCATCGACACTTCACCACATTCTTTCCTTGCAGTCAAGGAACTAAATCCCATGTTTCATTCTTCATCAAGGAACGGTATTCTTTAGTTACAGCATTCTCCCATTCAAGTCGATATGTGCATCTACATATGTATCTGGATCACATGCCTCTAGTACATGTACCATTAGGGCAACACAACCACGTTGTTACTAACTTCTAGTTTTCCTTGAGTCATTGATGTTTCCTGCATCAACTCCAACAGTTTCAATTGCCTTAGCAACCTATCAAGGTAGACAAGTATTTTGTAATGAAGAGGTTCATGTATCAACAAATTCACCAAAGGACCACTGGAAGGTGCCAAAACTAGTAATTGATTTCACAGTCAATGATAGGTTGCAAGTCGAAGCAAGTAGATGAGTTGACCGTCCAATCAATGCTCCAATATGATACTTGATCGATCTAGTCTCTATCACAATTTCAAAGGGATCAGTGTTCACCAAACCAAAAGAGGAATTCAATAGCTTTATGCACAAGGTCTTCTCATCAAAGACAACATCTCTTCTAAGAACAATTTGTTGTTTGACTGGGTCAAACAATCTATAGGCCTTCGACTCTTCAAAGTAGCCTATCATGAAGCAAGCATGACTCCTTACATGCAACTTCTTCCTACAATCATCTGAAATGTGCACAAACACAACACATCCAAACATTTTGAGGTGTTTGACTAAGGGTTTTCTCATTTCTCAACAAAGATCATATCATAGACAACTTTGGTTGGAATTAGGTTCAGCTAATAATTTGAATAGTAAACAGCATATGCCCAAAAGCATCATGCCATTTTGACCAAGGACAGATTTTTTCTTTCTACAACTCCATTCTGCTGAGGTGTATGAGGTCTCGATCTCTACCATTAGATACCATGTTGGGGCAAGTAATCTTCAAATAGTTTGCCCGCATGTTCTCCACCGTTGTCTAATCTCAAACATTTCACAGGTCGACCATATTACTCTTTTGCCTATGTCATAAATTCCTTGAACTTTTCAAAGACATGATTCTTATTCTTCAAGAATTATACGTGGTAATGACTTCTACAAACTCATCCTTCTTCCCGTTGATGACAAACTTATGCTAGTCATCCTTGGGATTTGGGATCGCAGTCTTTGTAAACTACCAAAGCGCCTTACTCTTCAGCAAGGTCTCCATATCTTGCGCCAATGTCTCCATATCTTGCGCCAATATTCCATAATTAAGACCATTCAAGATCACATGCTCTACCTTGGAACACATGATGTTGATCTAATCCTTGATAAATAGTCTGCAAGTCGAAACCCTAAGTCAATCACTAAATAGATCTGACTCAATACAAGTGCGTCTAAATGACAACCTCCAAAAGACTCATAAACAACAAGCTAGGTCTTTAAACCAATAGCTCTAATACCATGTTGGAGAACTAGGGAATTAGGTAGAGCATAGAGCTAATGATTTCAAGAAGAGGTGGTGTCGAAAGACACCGTTATAGTGCTTAAGCAAAAGCTAGCATATCTCAAGACATGAAGAACACATCAAAATGCATTACTCATTGTTCATATTCATATATTAGATCAACCCATAGGACCATCCTTTTATAGCACCAAGATGTAACAAATTTCCTTGAAGTGAGAAAGATCTTGTCCACATACAACGGCAAAGGTACCTAATAGATTCCTTGAAATCTACCTCGTTTTGTCTGCCAGTCAATTGTTCTAGTTGACCGAACCAACCAATCGAATAAGAGTGTGTCTAAACAACAGCCTCCAAAAGACTCATAAACAACAAGCTAGGTCTTTAAACCAATAGCTCTAATACCATGTTGGAGAACCAGGGAACTAGGTAGATCATAGAGCTAATGATTCCAAGATGAGGTGGTGTCGAGAGACACCGTTACAGCGCTTAAGCACAAGCTAGCATAGCTCAATACATGAAGGAAGAACACATCAAAAAGGATTATTCATTGTTCATATCCATATATTAGATCAACCCATAGGGCCATCCTTTTATAGCACCAAGATGTAACCAATTCCCTTGAAGTGAGAAAGATCTTGTCCACATACAACAGCAAGGGTACCTAACATAGTCCTTGAAATCCACCTTGTTTTGTCCGCCAGTCGACTGTTTTAGTCAACCCAACCGCCCAATTGCATAAGAGTGTGTCTAAACCATAGCCTCCAAAAGACTCAAAAACAACAAGCTAGGTCTTTAAACCAATAGCTCTAATACCACGTTAGAGAATTGAGGAATTAGGTAGAACAAAGAGCTAATGATTCCAAGATGAGGTGGTGTTGAGAGACACCATTACAGCACTTAAGCACAAGCTAGCATAGCTCAATACATGAAGAACACATCAAATGCATTATTAATTGTTCATATTCGTATATTAGATCAACCCATAGGGCCATCCTTTTACAACACCAAGATGTAACCAATTCCCTTTAAGTGAGGAAGATCTGGTCCACATACTATGACAAGGGTACCTAACAATTCCTTGAAATATGCCTCGTTATGTCTCCCACTCAACTATTCTAGTCGACCCAACCGACCATTAGAATACTTAGTCAACTCTCCTAGTTGACTGTAGACCATAGACTGATTGTCTCCAAAAGATCCATAGATGTGATGAACCTGCATAGCCTGTTGTTCCAACATTTCCGCCCTCACTCCATTCATATTCCTTTATTTTTTCATTTTTTGTTCACATTTTCACATTTTTCTAGAAGGAAAGTCTGATGCATACATCAATACAATTCTATTCATTAATTTTCAGCCTGTTTGAGATAGTTGACAAGACCATTGACTTTTTCCTCAATTTTCAAGCCACATCTGTTCACCTTGAAAAATGCCATACAACCATATTTTGGCCTCGTGATTAGTTCTTCTTTCTGCAAAAGAATTTAGATCTATCAATAAAATCTAAATTACCAGATTAAGGGTATTTGAATGGGATGAGTCTCGACTCTCTTCCCTTGTTTGGTAGATGTTCTCAATAAGGAGCCCTTAATTAAGAGATGCACAGCTTGCACAACAAGATGATTTCATTGGTGTTGCAGAGAATTCGCTTGTCATAGTGATCATCTATCCTAGTGCTGATGTTATTACTGTTGAAGGATAGACATGTCCCTAGATTGGGGCTTTGAGAATTCAGTAAAACAACCTGTGAACCCATTGTCATATTGTTGCCCTGGATTAGGGAAGACTTTTCCGCTAAAGGAATCTTAATTAGTTGGGATGGAGAACAATCCTTAGCAATCTGGTGTACTATATTTGTGCCATCAAACAAGTCTTGGCAAGAGCCCTATTGCGGAAAAGAAAATTTTCCTATGCTATGTGCACTAGTTATTAAAATGGTTGTTATTTCAACCGAATTTATTACAATAGAACCTGGTAGTAGAATGAATCTGCAATTTTACGAAGAGTTCAAAGGCTGGCTCTTTATTTTAGACTGGTTTGGGAAAACCTTGCCTAAGTTTGAAGAAGGCGGCGAGGTCCTAACAGTTAGAGGTAATTCCCACCTTGCTAGTTGCTATCTTTTTGTAAAAGCAGGTAGAAAATTCCCAATAGGTGGTAGAAAAGCAAATCTCAGCCTAGATATTTCACATTGTATTTGGGAAGTAAGATCGAGGCTCTTCACAAAGTGGTATGACACAAATAAGAATCTCGCTCGATCTTACCCACTCCAAATTCCATTCCTCATTTCCTTTTTGTAATATCCTTGGCTCGATTTTATTTCAAATAGATTTCATCTTTTCTTGTTTCAAGTACCTTCACCCCTTCTAACTCTGAATTTCCGAAGTCTAATGTGGGGTCTGTTGCCGTCCTTATACACACTTGCAAACGTGAGCCAAGTCCTGCTCACTTAATGTGTCCTTGGAGGCACAATGCCTAGGTTCAAAGCCCACGCTGTCACTTTGGCTTGAACCTCTTCCATCTAGGCTTACTCCTAGGGAAGCCAAGGCGGGTAGTCCCTAGTTTCTAGATAAGATTTTGAGTTTAAGTTCTAGGAGTTGATTTTAATTCGTTAAGGTTTAGGGGAGTCTAACCTATGATGCTAAAGCAGCAATGCAAGATGCAAAGGTTAGTATGTCAAGCAAGCCTTTCCCTAGGTCAACTAAGACTAGTGCCTAAGGTTGGGCAAGGGGTCAACTAAAGTTATAGGGTGTTTCGTTACAATATGATTACAGAACTACAAAAGAATAGTTAATCTACAAGAATGCTAGATGCAATTACTTACAATAAAGAATATTAAAGATACAATGATACAACACAAGAAGCTAACCACGTACTGTTTGCATGTGCAAGATATAAAGAATGGCAAGGAAAGAGCATCAACAACACATCAAAGCCAAGCATGCCCCAATAGCACTTACTCTATTGGACTGCCACTCAATGGCAACATCAACACAATAAAGATTCACAAGGACACTTAGAAGATTTATGACTTTAGAGTACAAGTGTTCCACAATAATTAAATCACTTGGTTGATTTTACCCACAAAGTATTGCTTGTATTACAAGATTGAAAGATTGAGTTATAAGTGTTAAACCTTAAGATGTATTAGATTAAGCCAAGGTTTGATTACTTAGTGAGTTAAGGGTTCCTTAAGATTATAAGATTTTAATTACCCTTATTAAGTGTTTCACCAAAAACCTCCTCCCCCGGTTGCCAAATAGCTATTGGATGCTCAAGAAGTATGGCAACGAGGCCTACCCTAGCTTCGCAGGTCAGCCCGAAAGATTGAGTTTTTACGGAAAGGACGCTCTACGCCACGAGACCGTCCCCGACCTAACACCTTCCATTGCCCTCCTCAATCCCCGCTTTAGATGGTGAAGATGGTGGTCTAAGGTACCCTATTAAGTCTATTAAGTTGGTATATCAATTGGTTAGACTTAAAGGTGTGTTCTTAAGTGTTTTGGTCACTTTATGACGTCTTAAAATGATGAATTAGTGCCAAAACCGAAACTCACTTCAGCTTATTAATTGTGCTATTTAAGCATATGAATGAAGCACTTAACACATGTAAAGCAATAGAAAGAGAGCTGAAATGAAGATTTAGTTTACCACCATGCACTAGATCATTAACATGAAGAAGCTTGCTAAAGAATATTGAATCACAAGGGCAAGAACGACTTGCCAAAAAGAATAAAGAATAACTCAAGCTTATAACACTTATCTTATGTTGTTAGGGCATTAAGAGAAGAAACTTTAAGTGTAAAAGAAAAGCTTGAAAGATTAGAAGTGTACCTACACTATCAACTCATCCAACAATTACTTAGCTTGAATGTTTTGGCAAATGGCCTTAAGGTGTTATAACATGAAAGAAATTCACTTGCTAAACCATTAAAGCATTAGGCATTTAGTGTGTTGGATTAAAGCATGTAAATGAGATAGATCTTAAGATAGATTATGCACGCAAGTAGATCTAAGAAGGTTGATTATGCCCCAAGGGCTTAAGCTAAGGATTAATATGTGTGAGATCTAGATCTAGAAAGTTTTAACCATTAAGTATTAGAAAAGATCAAAGCACTTTACTTATCCTAGCCTTACGATTTTGGGTATTACTCTCCCAAGGTGTAAACAACTTAGAGATTACTTGAGAGAGAGAGAAAGGAGAAGCAAGCAACTAAACACTTATCAACAAGCCACTAGCTATCCCCACGTCCTAGCTTGGAGAATGACTAATACTAACCAAACCCCACGTCCTAGATTAAAGGAATGCCCAAAAATTGAAGAATGAGAAATTTGCACTCACCCTAAGCTACCCTAAGCTCACACCTGGGAGGAGGCCGTACCAATCCTTCTCCCAAGCCAATGAGCTACTAAAAATCAACAAATTGACTAGATCTATGTACAAGAAGCCTAAAAATGACAAAAGAAGGGTTGAGAATAGTTACCCACTTGAAGTGAAGGGTCTTGGAGTGTTGTGTGGTTATTTTAGGGAAACTTAACCCCCTCAACCTACTGCAAACCTGCAAACACCAGCAAGCTATGCTTGCTGGAAAATCTACACACAACCAACAATGTGAAGAAAAATTTATGTTTTTAGGGCAGAAATTTTTCCTCTTTAAAACTCAAGATAAAATATGATTTAAGTGACCATAAAACTATGCTAAGCTAACTGAAATATATATGGAATGAATAGCAAGTGGAAGAATGAGCAATGATAAGAAAAATGGAGTTTATGTGTGCTTTAAGGGAGGACTCTTCCTTGAGGCAATCCCAATAAAGCTCTTGAAGCTAAACCTGCAACACTTGACAAGATTATATGCATACAAAGATAATATGGCTGAATATGCTAATAAAATGAAATACTTGCACCCTATCTAGCAAACCCACATATATAGATCTACAAGAACACTCGTTGTTAGATCTACCCAAGTAACACTTTACTCAAGATCTAATCTATGCATCAATCAAATCAAACATTTACAAATTTACCTCACATGTAGCAAGAACAAAAATACTTGTTGCTCTTCCAATGATCCTCCAAAGTTTCTCCTTTTTATTACTCAAAAATGRATCTTGGAGAAATACTTGCTCCAAAACCCTAAGAGCCAAAAAATGGAAGATGGACAAAAGAGAGAGAGAGAGAGAGAGAGAGAGAGTGGAAAATCAAGTAGCATAACAATAGCTCGAGATATGGTAAAGAGGAAGTGAGGAGAGGGATCTATTTATACTTAGAGAGGCAAACTCACCCCTCTTGGATCAATGCCAAGTGTCCACCACCAAGCACAAGCTAGAATCCCAAGGGTAGGGCGCACCATCTAGGGTTTGAGAGGTAGATCTAAGGTGTGGATGAGTGGTAGGGTGTTGGGATCACACAAAAAAGTAGTGGGAGGCTAGGGGATGCGTGCCAAGTGAGAGAGAGGGCCCCAAAATAATTTAAAAATATTTTTCTAGATTTTTCCAAGGAGGAGGGGCGTAACTCCTCAAGGAGGGCGCACCACTTGGGATAAAGGAAAGGAATGGGAAGCAATAAATGATGGAAAGGGAGAGGAGGTGAGTTAAGGGATGACGTGGGAGGTAAGGGAGAGCACACCAACCAAGGGAAGGGTCCACCACCCAAGGAGAGCCCAAGTTACAACGTCTCACTCACAAGGGGGGCATAACTTCCTTAGGAGGGCGTGAGGGTTGAGTGAGTGAGTGAGGTGGGTGAGTGGTTAGAAAAAGGTTAGAACAAGTTGGGTGGGTTAGGAAATGGCTAGGTAACCTCTGTCAATCTTTATCCACCTTTTATCATCCTTTTAACTCATTATTACAATTTTTACATTTCTGCTATGTCAAGACTTAGCAATTAAAATTGTTGTTTTTGACTGATTGACACTCCGGGTGGACAAACCCATAGCAGAAGTTGTCTGACTGAGCTGCAACTTGGTCCATGGTTGTAAGGGGTCTTATTCCATTTCTTTTGAGCACAAATACCCCTATCAAAAGTCCAAGGACCTAGTTTTTACAATTTTTGCTCAAAAATAATTAATTAATTAAATAATTAAACCTCCAAACTTAGGGAAATTTAATTAAAAATTAATTAATTAAAAAAAACTAATCTAGACTCAAGGGAATTCCACGAAACTTTCTAAGATGTCTTGCATGGTCATTTACATCATCCCTAAACAATAGTTACCGGAAGATAAGCCCATTGGAACGCCTTTTACCACTTTGGAGGAATTATTGCAATTGTGAGGGAAAAACTCAAGGGAAATCAATAAGGTTGAAAAGCCCAATTGATAACCTGAGGATAAAAAACCCTCGGTGAAAGGAACTCTCCCAGTGAACAGATCCAAAGGTAACTGACCTAAATATGACCCATGCAAACCTATTACATTATTGACCCACGCAGGGGTGCGAAAATTCCCATTTACAAAAAGAAGTGTCGGGGCCAAAAATGCCTTGTAGAACCAAAATCTTCGACAAATGAGCATCTGATGATGCATCTCTTCATGGCACATGGAGTTGACCCCCCAGTTGGATAGGTGGTCAATAGGGTCCACATAATGGGAATTTTACTTTGAATTGATTTATAATAAATCAGACAAAGTCTTTGGGCCTTGCTTAAACGAACTTCAAATTCCTTGATAACAAATTGGGCGACGTCTTTGTTGAGAACTATAGCTTGGACAAGAACTTCTGCACAGGTTCCATGTGAACATGTGAGAAGTAGCTCAAGATATTTTTGAAAAGTAAATTCTATTTTGTATTCACTTTAGTTAAAAAGTGAAAATCTTATTTTTAGCAGTTGAGTCTAAAAAGTGTATTTCATGCATGCATGCATGACTTAGACTAGGAATAATCTCATAAATAGATTAGGGTTTTGGTCTCGATTAAAACTATAAAGACAAGTCAAGATAGAGAGTTCAAACAAACAAGAAAACTTGAGCATCTGAGCAGGTTGAGCAACAAAGAGGGAGAGAGAGTAGGCAATACGCAGTCCCATACAACAGTCACACACAGTTTCGTATAGGTGTATGGACAGTACCGTACAACAAGGTCATGACTCATGTGGCAACCGTACAATCTTACTATAGGTAGTACAACAAAGACTTTCTTTTTTTTTTAGCCATTGTACCTTTCAGTCAAGCTGTAAAAGCTCAAGTTCAAGGTGTTTCTTGGTATCCATGCAGTGTTGTTTTTGGGCAGCTTGTGGAGGCTTCCTTGTAAGTTTTTCTAAGGAATGAAAAGCTAGTTTTGAAGGAGTAATTCCCTGTGTTGTGTGAAATTAATTTTTATGCTTCCACTATTTGATTTCCAACTATTGTGTAATTAATGCTATGGTTTGAAAGTTATTTATACATTAAATAAATTGAACAATCTACTTGTTCGATTGAGATCATAAGAACTTTACTCACCTAGGGCTTGGGAATTTTCACATGGTATCAAAGCTTATTTCTCTGATTCAGATTCTCTAGGATTTGCAGCAGTAAATCAACTACAGGGAAGGAACAGCACAGTTAGAGAGTTTCAAAGTTTCATTTTCAGATTTGGGAGTTTTTGCAGTGGATCTCAGAGATGGCATCAGCGAGCCTTAGGCTTGAGGACATATTGGATGGTGCCTCGAATTTTCTTATCATGGAAGGTGAGGGTTACACTCTTACTAGAAGAGAATGATCTCTAGGATATTTTCAAGAACTTTGCTACTCCGCCTACAGATACGCAGGAGTTGGTAGCTCACAACAAGAGGGTAGTGAAGGCTAAGCGGATGATCTTGGATGCCATAAAGGATCATCCGATCCCTCGTGTATCCGAGAAGAAGACAGCAAATGAGATGTTTGATGTCCTGGTTAGTCTCTACCAGAGTCGGAACATAAACAAGAAGATGATATTGTGAAACAAACTCAAATCCATAGTGATGACCAGATCAGACGTTGTCACCGGTTACCTTATGAAGATCACACAGATTCGAGATCAACTTGCAGCAATTGAGGAAAAGGTTGAAGCTACAAAGCTAGTGAATATGGCACTGAATGGATTCCCAACTTCATGGGAACCATTTGTCAAAAGTATTTGCGCTCGGGAAAACCTTCCTAACTTTGAGAGGCTTTGGCATAAGTGTATCGAAGAGGAGACTCGAATGGAGTCAAAGGCCAACAAAAAGGAAGGTGAAGAGAATCTAACACTGTTTGGTCAGTCAAATAAGGGAAAAGGTAAAGGACCCAACAAGGGTAAGGGAAAGAGTCAGGAGTCAACCTCACAGCCAAAAAAAAAGAACTCGAGTAAAATCCAGTGCTTCAGTTGTCATAAGCACAGTCATTATGCATCACAATGTCCAAATTAGAAAAAGGGTAAAGGGAAGCAGCAGCAGAAGCAAGTAGCAGCCTCTGCAAAAACTTAGATGATCGAGTTTGTTGTCGAGTTCAAGAAGGGTTTCTCATTGGTATCTTGCCTTTCTAGCAGTGTGATTCTGGGGAATTTGTGGTATGTTGATAGTGGGGCATCTCGACATATGACATCAGCGCAACAATTGTTTTCTGGTCTGAAGAAGCAAGAATCAAGAGTACAAGTTGTGCTTGGTGATGATGTTAAGTACTAAGTAGCAGGAGTTGGTACTATTCCCTTACAGCTCGAGTCAAGTAATTCATTAGATTTTGACGATGTCTTGTTTGTACCAAGTCTTGGGAAGAATTTTCTTTTAGTTTCAGTTATGGAAGATAAGGGCTTTGCAGTGGAGTTCAAGAACTAGCAAGTCCTCATCGAACCAAAGGAATTTGGCCCACATACAGCACAGGTAATAAGGGTTAGAGAAGGTACTTTGTACAAGTCGCAGGGTGAACCTGTTCAAGCCTTGGTGCATAACAATGACAACTTGTTCAATTTGTGGCAGAAGAGGATGGGGCACCTGCATCATAGGGCATTGCCTATTCTAAGGGAGATAGTCACAAGTCTTCTAAAGTTCAATATAGAGCAGCATGATGTATGTAGAAAATACACGCTTGGCAAACAAGCCAAGGTTGCTTTCCCGAGAAACGAGCATAGGTCTAAGGGGATTTTAGACCTACTACATTCGAATGTTTGTGGACCAATGTCAATAGAGTCAATAACAAGAAGCATCTATTATGTTTCCTTTATTGATGATTTCTCTCGCAAGACTCTGATCTACTTCTTAAAGACCAAGGATGAAGTCTTTAGCAGGTTTCAAGAGTTCAAAGTTCTAATTGAAAGCCAGACATGGAAGAAGATCAAAGTATTGAGATCGGACAATGGGGGAGAGTCTACCTCCAAGGAGTTCGAGAGTTTCTACAAGGAGGAAAGAATCAAGAGAGAGCTAACAATCCCATACAACCCACAGCATAATGGGGTTGCAGAGAGGAAGAATCGATCCATCATAGGGGTTGCTAAAGCCATGATACATGACCAGGACTTGCCCACATTTCTTTGGGAAAAGGCATGTAACACGAAAATCTACATCCAGAACCGATGTCCTCATAAGATCTTGGAGGACAAGAAACCAAAGGAGGCAATCATTGGTGTGAAGCCAGAGATGAGTCATTTCCGCATCTTTGGTTATCTAGTTTATATCCATGTACCGACAGAGAAGAGGACCAAGTTGGATCCCTCCAGTAGGAAGGGTTTGTTTGTGGGTTACAACGAGACTTCAAAGGCTTACAGGGTGTATATTCCAAAGAAGAGGAAGACAGTAGTAAGCAATTTGAGGAAGACTTTGCATCTAGGAAGTCTCATGAACCTACTCTAGTGGCAAAGGATGAAGAGCAGGAAGCTCAGAAGGTTGAGCCAAAGTCACCAATGATTTCCAAGGTAGTAGAACAACCTTTAGGTGAACAAGGGGAGACAGGAGCCCCTTCCACTTCTATAAGGAGACCTCGATGGTTCAACCGAAGATTGAGGGATACTCACGAGCATGTTAAGACTCATAGGAGCACATTCAGAGGTAGCAAACCTTCGAAGAAGTTTCCATACTATATGGCATTGATGAGCAACATTCTAGATTCTGAGCCTTCCAATTTTCAGGAGCCGGCAAACCAGCAAGTATAGTAGGATGTCGTGGTGGAGGAGTACACCTCCATCATGAAGAATGATGTTTGGGGCATAGTGTCGAGATTGGAGGGGAAGTCAATTGTGAGTTCCAAGTGGCTCTACAAGATCAAGCATGTTGTAGATGGCAGCATTGAGAAGATCAAAGCGAGGTTTGTGGCGAAGGGGTTCTCCCATAGAGAGGGAGTGGACTATAAAAAAACATTTGCTTCAGTCGCCAAGTACACTTCCATTAGAGCAGTTATGTCCTTGGTTTCATTTATGGGATGGAGGATACATTAGATGGATGTGAAGACAACTTTCCTTGATGGGATCATTGAGGAAGAAGTGTACATAGAGCAGCCTTAGGGCTTTGAGGTAAGTGGGAAGGAATCCCATGTGTACAAGGTTAAGAAATCCTTGTATGGACTCGAGCAGGCACCAAGAGCATGGTATTCTAAGTTTGATGGATATCTACAAAGCATGAGCTTCACCAAAACTGAAGCAAATCCTAACTTATATTATATATTTGTTCAGAATGATCTGCTCATTTTGGCGTTGTATGTAGATGACTTGTTTCTGACAGGAGCAGAGAAGCTCATTGCAGAGTACAAAGAAGACATGGCAGTTGAGTTCGAGATGAAGGACATCGACATGATGCATTACTTCTTGGGATTGGAGGTTTGGCAGAGACCAGGGGAGATTTTCCTTGGGCAGGGTAAGTATGCAATTCAGATCTTGAAGAGGTTTCGAACAAAGGATTGCAAACCTATGGCCACACCCATGATCACTAATCTGAAGAAGGTGAGAACTTCAGATTTAGAGTTGGTGGATCCCACGTTGTACAGGCAATTGATAGGTTCTTTGATGTATTTGGTCAACTCCAGGCAAGATATATGTTTTTCATTGAACACCTTCAGTCAATTCATGGTGGAGCCAAGGTAGGAGCTTTGGGTAGCAGCAAAACATGTGCTCAGGTATTTGAGGGGCACAGTGGAGTATGGTCTGGAGATATCTTGGAGATGGTGAAGTGAAGTTGCAAGGTTATACGCACTCAAATTGAGGATGTTGTGTGGTAGACAGGAAGAGCTCCTAAGGGTGTTGCTTTAGCTTGGGATCAACGATGATATCTTGGTTTAGCAGGAAGCAGACTTTCGTGGCACTTAGCTCAATAGAGGCAGAATACATGGCAGCCAATACAACTAGTTGTGAGTCCATCTGGCTTCAAAAGTTACTTGCAAGATTATTTGATCAAGAGTTGGATCCCACAGTCATTTACTATGATAATCAAAGTTGTATCAAAATCTTTGAGAATCCATTGTTTCATGACAAGTCCAAGCATATAGAGATCAGATATCACTTCATACGAGACAGGGTTCAGAAGGGAGCAGTGAAGCTCCAGTATATCCCACGAATCAGCAGGTAGTTGATATTCTAACCAAGCCCTTGGCAAAAGGGAAGTCTGTGGCATCCAGAGACAAATCTAGATTGGTGCAGAATTCCTTCCTCACTAAGAGGGAGTGTTGAGAATTATAGCTCGGATAGGAACTTCCGCATAGGTTCCATGTGAACTTGCGAGAAGTAGTTTGAGATATTTTCGAAAAATGATTCTATTTTTGAAAAGTAAATTATATTTTGTAATTCACTTTAGTTAAAAAGTGAAAGTCTCATTTTTAGCACTTGAGTCTAAAAAGTGTATTTCATGCATGCATGACTTAGACTAGGAGTACTCTTAGAAATAGATTAGGGTTTTGTATTAGATTTTGGTAGCTCGAAGGTACCTCTACATTGGCGGTGCCCAACATGTAGAATAGACTGAGCATATGTCTCTCTTAAGTGACTTTATAAAGTCAAGATTGGCCTTTTAATATTTAATGGGTAAAAGTGACTTTATAAAGTGTGGGTCACTTAAGTGATTTAAGTGAACTCAACAGACGATTAAGTCACGACTGTTGATCTCAAGAGGGCAAGATCTAATTTTGACCATCTATCTCTTTTGAAGATCAAGGGTTAGGGCAGTTACTCATTAATGAGTGCATAAAGGCAACACTTGAGGGAGACCGAGGCGCTTTCAAGGAGAGAAGAGAGGGAAGTTGAAGAGGCACAATCTCCGGGACAAAGTTTGAGCTAGAGGAAAGAGTAACAGCAAGGAGGATTGGCACGAATCCTAAGGAGAGGATAGGCATGCACCCCAAGGCAAAAGTTCAGCATTTAATACAAATCTATAGAGAATTAAAGGAGGGGTTGTACAATATGGATTTGTTGGGTCGTACAGCTAGTTTGGGCACTAAAATCGAGGCAACTTTTCTGCTGAAGATTGGCACAATTTTCAAAGCAACTAGTAGACAAAAATTCGTACAGCAAGGTACGGCTACTATGCACAAAAATCAAGAGCTTGTATGCTGCCAAAAAAGGGTCATACATTACATTCTACAGCAAAAAATGGGCACGAATTTCGAGGCAAAAATCAGGTTCATTTTCTTAGGGTCTTTCAAGGTGATATGTTGGCACAGTTTACTAGATTTTTGTTGTGTATTTAATGTTGATAATGTTGTTGTTGTACACTCAGAAAAATTCCTCCTAACTCAATAAGAAGAATCTCCTTGACTAGTTTTCCCCTTGTGGGTCTCCTTGACTGGTTTTCCCCTTGTGGGTTTTTTCCAGGGGCATTGCCCAAAAATTTCTTTTGTCAAATGTGTTTAAATGTTATCCATTGTTCATTTAATTTCCATTGTTGATTTTCAGTTTCCTTAGTCCATGTATTTTTGCTCATTAAGTACAGTAGAATGCTATAAATTTAATGCATTACTATTGAATTTATTGGAGGTTGAAATCTGATTTGTGACTAAGTGTTTGTCTGAGATATTTCTTCAAGGTATCAAAGCTTGGCCTCTGAGGCTCAGTGGACAGAGTTTGGCATTTGGACAGCAATGTTTTGTTGGGGGTTTTGCTTGGAAGAAGAAGGGGAAGAAAGGGTCTTTGTTAGTTGGACAAAAGTGGCTTCCAGTATCATGTATGAGGGTAGGTTGGAGGGGATCTCCAACTACCTGCAATGGAAGGTGAGGATTGCAAGTGTTCTCAAAGAGAACAAGTTGTGGGCGTTTGCGAATACCACAGTGGCAATACCTTCTTCAAATCCCATCGCTCTAGACGTCCATGAGGTGAAGGAAGTAAGGATGCAGAGGATAATCTTGGATGGAGTAAGAGACCACCTGATTCCACATTTGGTTGAGAAGCAAACATCCAAGGAAATGTGGGATGCACTGAAAAGCTTGTACGAGAACAAGAACGAGAACAAGAAGATGGCCCTTAGGGACAAGCTCCACAGTATTAGGATGGCCAAGAGAAATGGTGTGGCCTCCTATCTCACCCGGCTTAAACAGGTGAAGGATGAGTTGGCAGTTGTAGGGGAGATTATTCCAGACTCGGAGTTGGTACACATAGCCCTGAAGGGCTTCACCAAAGAGTGGGATGTTTTCGTGAAGTGTGTGGTGGGGAGAGAAAAGCTCCCAGATTGGAGTAGACTATGGGATGACTTTACTCAGGAGGAGATTCGGGAGGGTTCTCAGAGTAGAGATCAGGAGAAGGCAAAAGGTGGTGCAAACGAGAAGGATATTGCTCTTGTGGGAAAGAGCAAAGAGAAGAAGAAGGACATGAGCAAAGTGAAATGCTTTGCATGTCACAAGACTGGCCACTACGCTAGTCAATATCCGAAGAAGGAGCTAGAGGTATCAGCATCAGCTAAGGTTGTTGAGTTCACTGAAAAATTCGAGAAGGAATTTTCTCTGATGACTTGCCCTTCAAGCAGTGGTTGTCCAGTGTTCGAGGACACTGAAGTGTGGTTTGTGGACAGTGGTGCACCTCAACATATGACGGGAACTAGGTCAGTGTTCCTTAGTCTTTCAAAGATAGACTCAAAATGCTATGTAGATAGTGGGGCTGGCTCCAGGCTTGCAATGAAGGGGGTTGGAAGTGTGAGATTCCAACTAGAGTCAGGAGGATTTCCGGAAGTGGCCGATGTGTTGTTTATTCCAGAGATGACAGTAAATTTGCTCTCGATGTTAGCTTTGGAGATTGACATATTTGGAGTTGCATTCTTCTATGGACGTGTGTTTCTATATCCAGAGGGAGCTACTCTAGATACAACAATATTGCTTGGTGTCAAGCATGAGAGGTTATACAAGTTGTTGGGACAGGTTGTTGTTGGATCCACTGGATTCTTGGATTCATAGTTTGTGTCAGTGTCGAAGAGTGGGCAAATTGCATGGGAGAGTGAGTTGATACTAGGGACTCAGACCTCTTCAAGTACTCTTAGAGGACTCATCAAGTATGAGATAACAAAGATGGATGCTCAGGAGAGTGAGGAGACTCCTAGGAGCATGTCTCCAGATTAGAGATCAGTGGAGCTAACAGCAGTGGCTTCCAATTCAGAGGTTGCAAAGGCTTCTAGTTTAGAGGGAGCAACTACAGCAACAAATGAGATGATGGAGTTGGAGACAGATTCTGGTGGAGGTACTAGAAGTACCTCCCGCACTAAGAGGGAGTGTTAGATTTTGTAGCTCGGAGGTACTTCTTCATTGGTAGCACCCAGCATGTAGAAGAGACCGAGCATGTGTCTCTCTTAAGTGACTTTATAAAGTGATTCTATAAAGTCAAGATAGGCCTTTTAATATTCAATGGGTAAAAGTGACTTTATGAAGCGTGGGTCACTTAAGTGATTTAAGTGAACTCAACGAACAATTAAGTCACGACCGTTGATCTCAAGAGGGAAAGATCTAATCTTGACCATCTATCTCTTTCGAAGAACAAGCGTTAAGGCAATTACTCATTGATGAGTGCATAAAGGCAGCACTTGAGGGAGAGTGGGGCGCACTTTTCAAGGAGAGAAGAGAGGGAAGTTGAAGAGGTATGAATTCCAAGAGAAAGTTTGAGTTGGAGGACAGAGTAACAGCAAGGAGGATTGGCATGCATCCCAAGGAGAGGATAGGCATGCATCCCAAGGCTGAAGTTCAGCATTTAATACAGATTCGTACAGCATTAAAGGAGGGTTGTACAGTATGGATTTGTTGGGCTGTATAGCTAGTTTGTGCACTAAAATCGAGGCAACCTTTCTGCTGAAGGTTGGCACGATTTTCAAGGCAACTATTAGACAGAAAATTGTACAGCAAGGTACAGCTATTGTGCACAGAAATCGAGGGCTTGTCTGTTGCCAGAAAAGGGTTGTACAGTATAGTCGTACAACAGAAATATGGGCACAAATTTCAAGGAATAAATCAGGTTCATTTTCTGAGGGTCTTTGACACAGTTTTCGAGGTGTTCTGTTGGCACAGTTTACTAGATTTTTGTTGTGTATTTAATGTTGATAATGTTGTTGTTGTACACTCGGAAAATTTCCTCCTAGCTCAATAAGAAGAATCTCCTTGACTGTTTTTCCCCTTGTGGGTTTTTTCCAGGGGCATTGCCCAGAAATTTCTTGTGTCAAATGTGTTTGAATGTTGTCCATTATTCATTTAATTTCCGCAGTTGATCTTCAATTTCCATAGTCCATGTATTTCTGCTCACAAAGTACAGTAGAATGCTGGTAAATATAATGCATCACTATTAAATTTATTGGAGGTTGAAATCTGATTTGTGACTAAGTGTTTGTCTAAGATATTTTTCATTTTGGTCTCAGCTAAAACTATAAAGACGGGTCAAAATAGAGAGTTCAAAACTTCAAACACACAAGAACAATTGAGCAGGTTCAGCAACATAGAAGGAGAGACACACAGCGATGAAAGAGGCATTTCCAGGCAGCATGCAGTCTTGTACAATAGTCACACACAGTTCCATATAGCCATACAGAAGTTTGTACAATTGTACAAAATCCGTATAGTAGGCCCGTGCAGCAGTCATACAGTATGTACCGCAAGTCGTACAGCAAAGAATTGTTGTTTCTGGTTTTTTCAACAACTGTACCTTTCAATCAGGGTGTAAAAGCTCAAGTTCAAGATGTTTTTTGGTATCCGTGCAATGTTGTTTTGGGGAAGCTTGTGGAGGTTTCCTTTTAAGTTTTTCAAAGGAATGAAAAGCTAGTTTTGAACAAGTAATTACCTATGTTGTGTGAAATTAATTTTTATGCTTCTGCTATTTGATTTCCAGCTATTGTGTGATTAATGCTATGGTCTGAAATTTATTTCTGCATTAAATAAATTCAGCCATCTACTTGTTTGATTGAGAACAAAGAACTTTAGTCACCTAGGGCTTGGGAATTTTCACAGTTTTCTCAATTGCTTGTTTCCCCTCCAATCTTCTTTCGCTTCTACACACTCTGATTTACTCTTTCTCCACACGAATTTGTTCTTTCATGATCCAAATTTCAATTTGGAGAGGCAAGTCACTCATAACTCTGTATGGACTAACCCTTTTGGGAAAAACCACTCAAACTTATCCTGAACAAAATTAAATAATTGAATTGAAATTTAAAAATATTTTTTATTTCATGCAAGATTGCCTTACCACAGGGATGCTCCTACATCAGACTCCCTTTGTACAAAAGTAGTGAGCATCCTGCTCGTTAGGCTTGTTATCATTTGAACTAACACCCTTGTGAAAAGTCCCAACACAAGTGCTAATTGGGGAAACAAGATGGGAAGTGCACCATTGTCACCTCAGTACACTCCCCCTAAGCTTTAGACCAACTCCTAGAATCCAAGGGGGGTATCCCAATGAATGAAAGTAAACCTCTTCAAATGAATTTAAACCATGCAAACATATGATTTACTTTAGTGAATCCACAATATAAGTAACAAGACCATGCACAAGGATTCCAATAAGTGATTACAATGCTCCAAAGATACACAGCTAGAAACAATAGCATGAACCACCATTATATCCACCTGAAAGAAAGGTTAGGAGCTAGTAGATGTGTGTGTGCCAGATCTAATGTGTGAGACAAACAATATCAGCAATTTCAGATTCGTATTTAAGTCTATCACTCAAAAAATAAAACTTCCAAGAGGTTAGAACCACTTTAAGCTACTTTAGGGCACAAAGAGTAAATACATTTAGCATAAATCAAAGGTGCAATGTGTGCTTATGTTTACTACTTGATTATACGCTAAGAAAGGACAAGCTTAGGGATGTCCTTCACATTCTAAATCTGTTTTATAAACAAAAACGCAGAAATTTCAGATTTAGATCATGAAAACACCATCCAAGAGAGAGATTAAGCACAAGAGAGCAAAATGACTTGGATGTTTCCACTTGAGCAAGAGATATTCTATACAATAACAACCAAACAAGTGCTAGACACAATTTATAAAGATATGTAAGCATTAACTAAACAAGAACTTGTAAAATAGATGGTGAATCCCCCTAGGGTTTTACAAGTTAGCAACTGGAATTCACCAAATATGTGAAGTTTTCACAGTGAACCTAGCTAGTAGAAAAGTCACACAAACTTACGAGAGAGAGAAGAGAAGAGAGAAAAAAGAATGATTTGTATTAACTGTATTCCACACTCAAAGAGTGAATAATTTACAATAGATATAGGCTATATGAGTAACTAATACGCCAAAGTAGTGATCTAGAGATATCTAGACACTCATTGATAGAAACCAAAGTAATCTACAACCTAGTCCTAGTTAATTGGTCCATGCAATCATCAGTTAACTGAGTCACACATGTGGAAGTGAGAGAAACACATGCAATCACATGATGTGTGCCCTCTTGGCCACATGCATGAGATATGCGCACTCCTGGTGAGGAAACCGAGGTGAACATGCAACTGTTGGTGATAAAACCGAGGTTGTCATGCATGAGTAACCTCCACTAGTATAACTAAGGTGTAACTGACTCTGAACTAAAGAGAGAAGGCGCCCTATTTTGTAGGAGGCGCACTAATTTGTAGGGAAATATTCTCATTTATGGAAGCGCCCTCAACATTGGACTATCAACCTTAGGAAAAGAATTACCTAGGTGAATGTGTAATATCGCCAACACCCCCTGAACACTACTAGGGTGTACATGATGAATGAGTCCCAACAACCAAGGTCGTGTTAGGTACCCATTGTACAATGCATCTAAGAATGAAACACTAGAAAAATAGAGGAAAGAGAGAAAACCTCATGGGAAAAAACCCCCCTCAAAGTACAATGCATCAAAAATAAGAAGGAGCAAAAGCAGTTGTAAGCAATTGTGTCCTTCACTCCAAGGAGACCTTGCAAATGTCCAAGTTTATGCTCGGTGAAGATTTTGTTGAAGATGTAGATGTTTGTCTGGATCTGATGAAGTAGAATGCACCAGTGAGATGCCTACATATATCCACTTTATCCTAGTGTAATGAAGAAGATCCAAATCCCATACCATGTGAAGTTTGGATGAAACTTTGTAAATCGCTTGGTCATTTCCAGAAAAACACTGAAATTTTTTTATTTTAAAATGCTCATAACTTCACTTCCCGAACTCCATTTTGGATGATATTTTTTTGAAATTGGGTATTTTTCCAAGAGGAATTCAACTATCCAATTTGTTTCTGCAAATTCTACTCAAAAAGTGTCAGAAGTGAATCTGAAGTGTGCAGCCCCTTTTTGGTTCCTAAGTGTAACAAACATATATGTGTGTGTGTGTGTTTGTTACACTAAGATGCATGCATGGCGCATGTGTGTAGCTCCAGAGATGCATGCATGGGAGTCTCTGCATGTGGCTCCTGGGATGCATGCATGGCGCATGCAAAAGTGTTTACATGTGGCTCCTAAGATGCGTGCATGGCACATGCAAAAGTGTCTGCATGCAGCTCCTGAAATGCATGCATGATATCTTCCGCATGTGATTCAGAAAACAAATCTGAAATGGAGTAGACATCATCTCCAATGAATGGAACAAAAAGTTGTGCAGATACCTATATAAAAGGCTCTTCAAACTGAGACGCTTGATCTTTCAGTGGCTTTTATGCTGGCTCTATCTTGTCAACCTTTTGCATGCAATCTTTACAATCTTCCTTATTCCCGAATAGAACCTCCAATCTGATCCATAGTTTGTCCGAAGTTGAGAGTGATTCCTCCTCTACATGATATTGTAGTTCAGGAGAAATAGATATGCAGATAAATCCGAGAGCCATGTCTTGTCGGTTGAGAAATTATTTTTCTCCTCTACAGAATCGGGCTCTGCTTATGTTGCCATTGTCAATTGGTACAGGCCTTTGCATCTGCGTTGATGTAGGATTTTTAGCTTCCACTTGAAGTAGTTATGAGGCGTGAGAAGTATTGTCGGCGAGTAATCCATTTCTAACTGCATCTTCCTCCTGTACGTGCAAATAGAAATGCTTATGCGCTTTCTCCTAGCAATCAAGGCTCTAATACCATGTGAAGTTTTCACAGTGAACCTAGCTAGTAGAAAAGTCACACAAACTTGCGAGAGAGAGAAGAGAGGAGATAAAAAAGAATGAATTGTATTAATTGTATTCCACAATCAAAGAGTGAATAATTTTACAATAGATATAAGCTACATGAGTAACTAATGCACCATAATAGTGATCTAGAGAGATCTAGACATTCACTAACAGAAACTGAAGTAATCTGTCACATAGTCCTAATTAAATGGTCCATGCAATCATCAGTTAATTGAGTCACACATGTGGAAGTGAGAGAAATGCATGCAACACAAGATATGCGCCCTCTTGACCACATGCATGAGATATGCGCACTCTCGGTGAGGAAACCAAGGTGAACATGCAATTGTTGGTGATAAAACCGAGGTTGCCATGCATGAGTGACCTCCACTAGTCTAACTGAGGTGTAACTGAGGTGTAACTGAAGTGTAACTAACTCTGAACTGAAGAGAGAAGGCACCTTATTTTGTAGAAGGCACACTAATTTGTAGGGGAATATTCTTAAGACAGAATATTCTCATCTACGGAAGCACCCTCAACATTGGACTAAACCTTAGGAAAAGAATTACATAGGTGAGTGTGTAATATCTCCAACAAAATAAACCTCTAAGTAAATGATATAAACAATTGTTAGCACATTAGAAATCAAATTCACCTCCATATATGTAAGATAAGCTTGTGTAAACAATCTAGAAATGAAGTAGAGGCTCAATATGAGTAAGAAGACACCTTGAAGCACCAAACCTTAGCATTAGGGTTTCACCAAATCTGATTTTTATTGCTGCAATTTAATTTCCAGATTTGTGAAATACCTTAAATCAGCCCACAAAACGTTAGATATGGCCTTGAAGCTTCCTTCTATAGGGTTGTTTTGCTTCCTTGGGGTTGGAAATCAACAATTAGGCATAAACCTTAGGATAAACTTGTATAAGAAATAAAATACGCCTTTGACTTTACACTAGACAATGAAAGAAATCTAAATAAATATTTTTCTTTTATTTTTCACCTTTAAATTTCCTTTTAAACAACAACAACAAAAAAATGTTTTTTAGGGTTTTTTGGTTGGTTGTTGGATATAGGACAAGTGCCTTTTTTAATCCAATTAGGGCTTATGGGGTGAAGAAGTATGCCCCTTTAATAATTGGTCATTCCTATCTTAAAAATTAGGGTAAGAGATTGGAACCCTAGGGTAGAACAATCCCTTATCTAATCAAGACAAGGCATGAAGACCAAAGTCCCTACAAGAAGGGATTCCACAAGGGAAAGACCTTCACCGGCGAGATCAATTTTGGCTTGAATAAAATACATAAAACCCTTGCCAAGGAACCAAAGGAAAAACAAGACAAGAGATTGAGCACTTACCAAACCAAGCAAAGGAAGATGGAAGAGAAAACACCCTAGACGTCCTCCTTCCAAGTAGTTAATTAACTCAAATGGATTGATCTTTCTAGCTAGTAGAAGCCTTGAAACATTCACGCTTATCTTTGATGCACCAAGAAAATAACCACAAGAGAGAGAGAGCTCCAAAAATTGACACCAAAACCTCGAAAGCTAGATCTTATATTAACTGTATTCAAAATGATATCCAAAAATTCACAACAATTTGGAATGAGAGAAGAGCCTATATTTTTATAGAGGAGGCTTCTACATCCTTCTTATTCTTTATTAATTCTCTCCCTAAAATTAGCCTAGGAGACTAACAAAAAACAGACTTGTCATCCACACAAAGGAGACTACATCAAAACAAGTAAAACATGCCACATATACATAAAACCCTCATGAGAAGGGGGGGCGTCCCATAGAAGAGGGGGGTTGATTTTGCTTCATTAGCTCAACGTTCCAAGGAGAAAGTGTAGTCAAAGGCCTCAAATCATGGTGTAGAGGCTTCCCAAGCAAGCAAAGGTCCAAAAGGTGTAAGAAAGGCCTCAAAAGGTGGACAGCCCCTCAAATAATGCTCATAAATCCTTGAAATGTATCTCCAAGCCATTACCATGTCCATATATAATGTCAAGGCACCTCCATGAAGCGTGGAAGTGACCCTCCAAGTCAAAAATGGGTCATAAAACCCCCAACGGCTAGTATGACGTCCAAAAGCGTGGGTCAGCCCTCAAATCATGCATAAAACGGCTCAAAAAATGATGAAATAGGAGGGCACTACATGGCAT
>JZKD02S1074606.1:0-13187 GCA_000966675.3 Picea glauca
TAAATAAAAAAATAAAGATTACAAAAATATTCATCATCAATGCATATGATGATATAATTTCACATAAATCTTTTCCAATTCCTCCACATCATAAACCATAAAAAATTTAAATGTTTAAATGTTTCTAAAATGTGGGACATTACATCCTCTCCCCTTTGAATTGAACATTGTCCTCGGTGTTCCACTCTAAGTATATCAGCTATGGAACAGAGATGGGTGTGCCTTTCTCATGGCTTCCTCCATCTCCAAAATAGCATCCTCGAGACTAAAGTGCCTCAACTGCACTTTAACATGAGCGATTGCTCAGTTCCGCAACATAATTTCCTTCCTGTCGAAAATAGCTAGTGGTTCCACTTGAAACTCGCCTTTGGGTTCCACTTGAATCGCATTCCAATTGATAACATGAGTTATGTCATGTGCATACTTCTTTAATAATGAAACATGAAATACATTGTGAACTTTTAAATTGGTCGGAAGTGCAAGTTGATAGCCACTGGCCCCACTCTCGCGAGCACTTGAAATGGCCCACAATACCGTGGTGCCAACTTGGTACTTTTTCCCAATTTCAATGTATTGTTTCTAGGTCTAACTTTAATATAAATCTTATCTCCAACTTTAAATTTTACATGTGTTCTTTTTAAATCTGCAAAGCTCTTTTGTCTGTCATGTGCACTTTTCAAGTTCTGTTTTGTTTTTTGAACAATTGTTTTCATTTATTTTAGCATATTTGGGCCCAAAATAATCCTATCAATTGGGTTGTCCCAACTAACAGGCGTTCGACACTTTCTGTCGTACATCACCTCAAAGGGACTCATTTTTTAGGAGGTTTGATAACCATTATTGTATGCAAACTAAACCAAGTGAAGGTACTCTTCCCACTTTGTGGGACAGTCCATCACATACATTCGCAACATATCCTCTAGAATTTGGTTGACCCTTTTAGTCTAACCGTCGGTTTGAGGATGGTATGTGGTACTAAAATTCAACTGAGTATCCAAACCATTGAACAAATACTTCCGGAAATTCAAGGTAAGTTTTTTGTGCCTGTCTGAAATTATAGTCTTGGGTATACCATGCATCCTAAATATTTCCTTCATGAAAATTTATGCAATGTTTATAGCGTTAAGAGTTGATTTCACTGAAGTGAAGTGTGGAACTTTAGTGATTTTGTCTACTACTACCATTATAGCATCATCCAGTTTCTTAATTTTGGGTTGTACTAAAATAAAATCCATGTTGATTACTTCCCATTTCCACTCAGGAATGGGTATTGGCTGCAATAGTCCAGTTGGGTGACGGTGCTCAGTTTTAACTTGTTGGCACCCAAGACACCTAGCAAGATATTCAACCACTCAATTTTCAATCCGGGCCAGAAATATTCTTTCTTCAAAGTTGTTATAGTCTTTTGGTATCCTAGATGACTCAAGTAAGGTTTCTTATGTACTTCAGCCAATATTAAATTTTTCAAATCTGTGGTGTTTGGAACATAAATTTTGTCTTTATATTGCACTAAACCATCTTGATTACACTTGAATTTCGATTCTTCTAAAACATATTCATTATTCTGCATTTTTCCTGTAATTTCTTATAAATTTCATTGTTTTATGCTACTGATTTTATTCTCTGTCTTAAATCAGTTTGCATGTTACTGTTGTAAATTGCATGTAGTTTTATGTTGAGTGCATCTGCTATTTTCTTTTCTTTTCCTTTAATATGTTTTATCTCGAAATCATACTCACCTAGGAAAGTTAAACATCTTGCATGTCTTGCATTCAAGTTTTGTTGATAAAAAAAGTACTTAAGACTGATATTATTTGTTTCTGACAAAAATCTCCTACCCAACAAGTAATGTCGCCACATCTTTAAAGCATGCACAATAGGGGTTAATTTCAGGTCATGTGTTGCATAACTATTTTCATGAGTTTTTAGTTTTCGTTATTCATAAGCAATCACATGATCATCATGTAACAACACTCCTCCTAACCCTTCTTTTGAGGCATCGGTACAGACCAAAAAATCTTTATGTGGATTTGTTATCTTCAAGATAGGTGCGGTGGTTAATAATTGTCTCAGTTTTTCAAAACTTTCTTGACATTTTTATGTCCATTTAAATATGATTCCTTTCTTTTGCAATGAAGTTATTCAATAAGCAAGTTTAGAAAACCATTATATGAACCTATGGTAATAACCTGTGATGCCCATGAAAGATCGAACATCCAACACATCCTTTGGCACTTGTCAATCTAGGATGGCCTTGACCTTTTCTGGGTCAACTGAGATCCCTTCACTTGAAATTACATGTCCCAAATACTGTACTTTATATTGATAAAATTCATACTTACTAAACTTTGCATACATATGGTGCTACCTAAGTGTCTGGAAGACCATTCCCAAGTGTTCTTCATGTTCCTCTTTGGTTTTTGAATAGATTAGTATATCATCTATGAACATAATTATGAACTTGTCAAGATATTTTCTCAACACATTGTTCATTAAACACACAATGTAGTAGGTGTGTTTGTTAAACCAAAAAGTAACACTACAAATTCATAGTGTCCATATCTAGTTCAGAAAGAAGTTTTATGAAAGTCCTCCTCTTTAATTCTAACCTGATGATATCCTGACCGAAAATCTATTTTAGAGAAAATATCAGCTCCTCCGACTTGATCAAACAAGTCATCAACGCGATGCAAAGGATACTTGTTTTTAATAGTCATCTTGTTAAGTTGTCTAATACACAATTGGAAAGTTCCATCTTTCTTTTTAACAAACAAAATTGGTGCTCCCCACGGAGACACACGAGGTCTGATATATTGTTTATACAATAGTTCTTGAAGTTGCATCTTAAGTTCTATAAATTATGGAGTACTCATTCGGTAAGAGGATTTTGACACTGGTGCAGATCCGGGTACTAAGTCAATGGTGAAATCTATGTCTCAACTTGGAGGTAATCCTGGAATTTCCTCTGGAAACACATCCTAAAACTCTTTCAGTATTGGATCCTTAGTTAATACATTTTCATTTGTTTCTTCAATAATTCTGAATATGTGCATCGCATGAATCTCACAGCCTTTCCTTGCATTCCTTTTTAACTATAAAGTGAAGATCTGTCTTACCGACACACCCCGCAGTATCCCCTTTACTGTTCTATTTTTGCCAAAATCATATAAACAGTTAAAAGTCTTGTCACGACAGTTCACAAGAGTTGAATGTTTCTCCATGCAATCCATGCCTATGAGCAAATAATAAGACCTTAAAGGTAAAACATTTAGATCTAACTTAGTCTCCATTCCATCCATGTTCGTTGTACAGTCTTTTACCATTTCAACAACTTTCCTTTTTGTTCCCGTCGCTAGTTGAACTAGCCATGATTTCTTATGTTTGACTTTTTCTAGCTTACAGTTTTCTACCACTGTAGGTGAAATATAACTCAAACTTGCACCAGGGTCTATTAATATAGATACAGGTTCCTGATTTAACATCCCTTCTATCTCCACCATGGAAGATTGGTGGTCAACTTGTCGATTTTCCAAGGCAACATTGATTTTGTGAATAGTTCGAGCAATATCATTTACTATTCTCACTTTCTGAATGTTGTGTATTTTCTGATTCATATTTTTATTTAGAGGGAAATTTCGGTACAAGTGAGGTTCTTTATAGCCCCCAACACTGAAGAGGTGTCGTAACTGTCTTGTTAATTGTCTTATTCACAAAATCTATAGGTTTATTGTTGTTTTGCACTGATACACTTTGTTGTCCAACAAATTTGTTTCTTCTTACTAATGCACTATGTGATGGTTGTCGAGGATGTTTAAAAATTTTCTTCTTAGGATCAAACTTATCCTTATGCTTGTTTTGCCAAGATTTTGCATTTTCAATTCTCTATTTAAATAGAGTAAGGCACAATTTAGCATGTTTTATTGCTTCATCCATGGTCTTTGGATTAAGAAATTCAATTTTGCCTTTATTTGCTTGAGGCAAACAATTCATGAACCTTTGAACTTTTGCCTTCTCCTCCCTAAGTTAAGGTACATATCTCATCAAATTTACAAATTTAGTCACAAAATCTTCAATGGTTAACTATCCTAGCTTAAGATTGTGGAACTCTTTGGCCTTTTCGTCATAATATCGTTCTGTTAAATATTTTTGTTTAAAAAAATTCTTAAATATTTTCCAGTTCAACTCATAGCTCGTAATCTTGTTGATCGTTTTTGTCCCCTGCCACCAAATGGAAACTTTTCCATTCAATTGGTACATAACTAATCTGGCCCTCAAATTTTTGGGATAATTGTAAATTTGAAAATATTTACTCATGTTCAGAAGCCAAGCTTTTGCTTCCTTCTCAGACTCACCGTCAAAACTAGGAGGTCTAATTTTCTTAAACTCGGTAAACAATTCTTCCTCTTGGCATTTCCTTTTCTTTTTTTTAGGTATAATTTTCTGCAATGTGTTGCCATCTGAGTTATTTTCACTATTTTCTTCATCTAACAACTATGTTTTGTCATTGTTTGCTTGATAGTCTTTACACTTGTGTGACTCTTCATTAGAAAGTTCCTTTTTGGAATTACTGGAAGTTTGTCCTATCTGTCTAAGTTGTTTCATATCAGTCATGTTTTTAAGAAGAATTTCATTTAACTCATCTTGTTCTTTACTATCCTTGAGTAGTCTTTCATTATCTACCTTTATACTTTACAATTTTGCTTTTATATTACACATGATTTCCAACGGTCCTATAGAATTATCTTGTGGTTAATCATTGTTCGATTCCACATACATTCATGGTCCACTTTGAGTTGGTTTACCAGGTTCTTCAACTATAATACTTAGTTGTTATTTCCGATATGTGCAAAACATAATGACGTCAATCATTTTGCTTATAAAATATTTATGTATTACATAAACCAATTTTTTGTTTGCTCTGAGCCCATAAGGTCGTAGTGTTTTAACCATGCTCTGATACCATTTGTAACATCTCCTCTTACCAACATTTTTTTTTTTAAGAAAATTACTTTGACAAATGTATACTGTACAACTATACTTAGCATTTCCATTGTAAAAAATTGAAATAATTGTTTTCGCATACAATCGTTTGATATTCTTATCTAATGGTCATGGTGTTTCCATGACAGGTTAAAGGCTCACTAACATTTAGTACCATAATTCAACTCTACCATCACAACAATTGGCAATAATACACAAGTCTTCTCTCATACACATGTATTATAGCTTATGTTGTTAGTTTTTGCTCCTAAGATTTTAATCAAGTAGTCTCACTATTTTACTCATCCTTACTCATGTATACGGTAGGCATGTCATGTTTCTAAGGATTGGAGACAACTCGCATTATAGGTAAATTTACATTTTACCTTTATTGAAACTCCCTAAATACCGGGGTTAAATCTTTTATTATGAACTAATGATTATAAATTTTATTGTTAAATAATTAGACCAACCCCATATAAAGATTTTACATCCATGAGGGACATAATTCTAACTCTTTTCTTTAAGTCATGATGCACTAGTCATTTGATCAAATCATCTTTCTAATGCTACAATGGTAAGCATACATATATATGGGATGAATGCCATGGTTTATGTCTTGATAAAGTTTAAACCATTCCAACATCGTTCTTAGTATCTTCATGATTTCCAACACAATCCACACCTACAATTGTTGCTTAAAGTGATCGTTCATCCATCATGTCGTGGTTATGAACTTGGAATCAACATGCACTTGTTTAATTGTTAACCATAAGTAAACACATAGCTAAATGCATAGTTATCCGCTAAAGCAGGGTTAGTATGGGCCACGTCTTGGCATCATTTATGAAAACTAACAATCCTATTCCTAACCAGCACTACCACCCTTAAATGTGGCATGATATCCAAGTTTCGAACTTGTTTGTTGTTCGACATAGTTGAATGGTGAGACGAGGAAACATTACGCTCTGTTTTGTGGGATAGAGGGTTTCATCAATTATTTTTTTGCACTTGCAAACAAGCTCGACCATTGCTACAATAATTACCAGTGCTTGTAAAAGGTAAATTATTCCTCTATTATCGTGGATGATATAGATTAGGTTATCTCTGGTATTTTTATTTTTGTGCTTGTTTACCTCGTATAAATAATTACCCAGAGATTTGCACGCGGGTCNGTTGTACAGTCTTTTACCATTTCAACAACTTTCCTTTTTGTTCCCGTCGCTAGTTGAACTAGCCATGATTTCTTATGTTTGACTTTTTCTAGCTTACAGTTTTCTACCACTGTAGGTGAAATATAACTCAAACTTGCACCAGGGTCTATTAATATAGATACAGGTTCCTGATTTAACATCCCTTCTATCTCCACCATGGAAGATTGGTGGTCAACTTGTCGATTTTCCAAGGCAACATTGATTTTGTGAATAGTTCGAGCAATATCATTTACTATTCTCACTTTCTGAATGTTGTGTATTTTCTGATTCATATTTTTATTTAGAGGGAAATTTCGGTACAAGTGAGGTTCTTTATAGCCCCCAACACTGAAGAGGTGTCGTAACTGTCTTGTTAATTGTCTTATTCACAAAATCTATAGGTTTATTGTTGTTTTGCACTGATACACTTTGTTGTCCAACAAATTTGTTTCTTCTTACTAATGCACTATGTGATGGTTGTCGAGGATGTTTAAAAATTTTCTTCTTAGGATCAAACTTATCCTTATGCTTGTTTTGCCAAGATTTTGCATTTTCAATTCTCTATTTAAATAGAGTAAGGCACAATTTAGCATGTTTTATTGCTTCATCCATGGTCTTTGGATTAAGAAATTCAATTTTGCCTTTATTTGCTTGAGGCAAACAATTCATGAACCTTTGAACTTTTGCCTTCTCCTCCCTAAGTTAAGGTACATATCTCATCAAATTTACAAATTTAGTCACAAAATCTTCAATGGTTAACTATCCTAGCTTAAGATTGTGGAACTCTTTGGCCTTTTCGTCATAATATCGTTCTGTTAAATATTTTTGTTTAAAAAAATTCTTAAATATTTTCCAGTTCAACTCATAGCTCGTAATCTTGTTGATCGTTTTTGTCCCCTGCCACCAAATGGAAACTTTTCCATTCAATTGGTACATAACTAATCTGGCCCTCAAATTTTTGGGATAATTGTAAATTTGAAAATATTTACTCATGTTCAGAAGCCAAGCTTTTGCTTCCTTCTCAGACTCACCGTCAAAACTAGGAGGTCTAATTTTCTTAAACTCGGTAAACAATTCTTCCTCTTGGCATTTCCTTTTCTTTTTTTTAGGTATAATTTTCTGCAATGTGTTGCCATCTGAGTTATTTTCACTATTTTCTTCATCTAACAACTATGTTTTGTCATTGTTTGCTTGATAGTCTTTACACTTGTGTGACTCTTCATTAGAAAGTTCCTTTTTGGAATTACTGGAAGTTTGTCCTATCTGTCTAAGTTGTTTCATATCAGTCATGTTTTTCAGAAGAATTTCATTTAACTCATCTTGTTCTTTACTAGCCTTGAGTAGTCTTTCATTATCTGCCTTTATACTTTACAATTTTGCTTTTATATTACACATGATTTCCAACAGTCCTGTAGAATTATCTTGTGGTTAATCATTGTTCGATTCCACATACATTCATGGTCCACTTTGAGTTGGTTTACCAGGTTCTTCAACTATAATACTTAGTTGTTGTTTCTGATATGTGCAAAACATAATGACGTCAATCATTTTGCTTATAAAATATTTATGTATTACATAAACCAATTTTTTGTTTGCTCTGAGCCCATAAAGTCGTAGTGTTTTAACCATGCTTTGATACCATTTGTAACATCTCCTCTTACCAACATTTTTTTTTTTAAGAAAATTACTTTGACAAACGTATACTGTACAACTATACTTAGCATTTCCATTGTAAAAAATTGAAATAATTGTTTTCGCATACAATCGTTTGATATTCTTATCTAATGGTCATGGTGTTGCCATGACAGGTTAAAGGCTCACTAACATTTAGTACCATAATTGAACTCTACCATCACAACAATTGGCAATAATACACAAGTCTTCTCTCATACACATGTATTATAGCTTATGTTGTTAGTTTTTGCTCCTAAGATTTTAATCAAGTAGTCTCACTATTTTACTCATCCTTACTCATGTATACGGTAGGCATGTCATGTTTCTAAGGATTGGAGACAACTCGCATTATAGGTAAATTTACATTTTACCTTTATTGAAACTCCCTAAATACCGGGGTTAAATCTTTTATTATGAACTAATGATTATAAATTTTATTGTTAAATAATTAGACCAACCCCATATAAAGATTTTACATCCATGAGGGACATAATTCTAACTCTTTTCTTTAAGTCATGATGCACTAGTCATTTGATCAAATCATCTTTCTAATGCTACAATGGTAAGCATACATATATATGGGATGAATGCCATGGTTTATGTCTTGATAAAGTTTAAACCATTCCAACATCGTTCTTAGTATCTTCATGATTTCCAACACAATCCACACCTACAATTGTTGCTTAAAGTGATCGTTCATCCATCATGTCGTGGTTATGAACTTGGAATCAACATGCACTTGTTTAATTGTTAACCATAAGTAAACACATAGCTAAATGCATAGTTATCCGCTAAAGCAGGGTTAGTATGGGCCACGTCTTGGCATCATTTATGAAAACTAACAATCCTATTCCTAACCAGCACTACCACCCTTAAATGTGGCATGATATCCAAGTTTCGAACTTGTTTGTTGTTCGACATAGTTGAATGGTGAGACGAGGAAACATTACGCTCTGTTTTGTGGGATAGAGGGTTTCATCAATTATTTTTTTGCACTTGCAAACAAGCTCGACCATTGCTACAATAATTACCAGTGCTTGTAAAAGGTAAATTATTCCTCTATTATCGTGGATGATATAGATTAGGTTATCTCTGGTATTTTTATTTTTGTGCTTGTTTACCTCGTATAAATAATTACCCAGAGATTTGCACGCGGGTCGACAAGATTTGGGTTTAACATTTTGCCCTAAAACAACATGCTTAGTCTCCTTCAAGCCTCAAGGTAAACAATGTGAGAAGTGATGTTTGCATATTACTGGTAACAAGAGTTTAGTCTTATATTTTATCTCAACGTAATTATCAAGATTTGGATATGAATTATTTTTTTCTTACAATGGCATTGTTTACTTCCTATCTAGTTTTATTTAGTTGAATAATTAATCCTTTGTTTGTGGGTTATACATCGTACCTTACCACATACAAATGTTTTAATTCCCAACGTATTTGATGAACAATCAAGCTTTAGGGTAAGAAATGATTATGTGTACAATTTAACTCATTAAGTTTTGATTCCTGGGTGGTAAACCCAACCCAACGAACTTAACAATGATTGGTTACGATTTTACAGTAGAATGACTTGTATTCTTACCCGGATTCTCTCGCATATTTGCTAACCTCATTTTCGTGGTATTTTCACAAAGATACTCTGGTCTTGAACAAAGATGGTTTACCTGTAGTTTATCTATTACATTTATTAGACATCCTTTATATAATATCTAATAAGTTTTTGTTTATGGGTTTTGTACAGGGTCAATTAAATCCCCTTGAAGCCAAACTACAATGGTCATCGATGTCAGGCTTGTGTTTTGGTGGTTTTCATGTAATTCCTCACAAGTTATCATCATTCCAAGACTGAGAGTGTGAACNAACTCTACCATCACAACAATTGGCAATAATACACAAGTCTTCTCTCATACACATGTATTATAGCTTATGTTGTTAGTTTTTGCTCCTAAGATTTTAATCAAGTAGTCTCACTATTTTACTCATCCTTACTCATGTATACGGTAGGCATGTCATGTTTCTAAGGATTGGAGACAACTCGCATTATAGGTAAATTTACATTTTACCTTTATTGAAACTCCCTAAATACCGGGGTTAAATCTTTTATTATGAACTAATGATTATAAATTTTATTGTTAAATAATTAGACCAACCCCATATAAAGATTTTACATCCATGAGGGACATAATTCTAACTCTTTTCTTTAAGTCATGATGCACTAGTCATTTGATCAAATCATCTTTCTAATGCTACAATGGTAAGCATACATATATATGGGATGAATGCCATGGTTTATGTCTTGATAAAGTTTAAACCATTCCAACATCGTTCTTAGTATCTTCATGATTTCCAACACAATCCACACCTACAATTGTTGCTTAAAGTGATCGTTCATCCATCATGTCGTGGTTATGAACTTGGAATCAACATGCACTTGTTTAATTGTTAACCATAAGTAAACACATAGCTAAATGCATAGTTATCCGCTAAAGCAGGGTTAGTATGGGCCACGTCTTGGCATCATTTATGAAAACTAACAATCCTATTCCTAACCAGCACTACCACCCTTAAATGTGGCATGATATCCAAGTTTCGAACTTGTTTGTTGTTCGACATAGTTGAATGGTGAGACGAGGAAACATTACGCTCTGTTTTGTGGGATAGAGGGTTTCATCAATTATTTTTTTGCACTTGCAAACAAGCTCGACCATTGCTACAATAATTACCAGTGCTTGTAAAAGGTAAATTATTCCTCTATTATCGTGGATGATATAGATTAGGTTATCTCTGGTATTTTTATTTTTGTGCTTGTTTACCTCGTATAAATAATTACCCAGAGATTTGCACGCGGGTCAACAAGATTTGGGTTTAACATTTTGCCCTAAAACAACATGCTTAGTCTCCTTCAAGCCTCAAGGTAAACAATGTGAGAAGTGATGTTTGCATATTACTAGTAACAAGAGTTTAGTCTTATATTTTATCTCAACGTAATTATCAAGATTTGGATATGAATTATTTTTTTCTTACAATGGCATTGTTTACTTCCTATCTAGTTTTATTTAGTTGTATAATTAATCCTTTGTTTGTGGGTTATACATCATACCTAACCACATACAAATGTTTTAATTCCCAACGTATTTGATGAGCAATCAAGCTTTAGGGTAAGAAATGATTATGTGTACAATTTAACTCATTAAGTTTTGATTCTTGGGTGGTAAACCCAACCCAACGAACTTAACAATGATTGGTTACGATTTTACAGTAGAATGACTTGTATTCTTACCCGGATTCTCTTGCATATTTGCTAACCTCATTTTCGTGGTATTTTCACAGAGATACTCTGGCCTTGAACAAAGATAGTTTACCTATCAGCATATTCGATAGCCATCTCATATCCCAGGTAAGAAATGATTCCATTCACTACCTGTAGTTTATCTATTACATTTATTAGACATCCTTTATATAATATCTAATAAGTTTTTGTTTATGGGTTTTGTACAGGGTCAATTAAAACCCCTTGAAGCCAAACTACAATGGTCATCGATGTCAGGCTTGTGTTTTGGTGGTTTTCATGTAATTCCTCACAAGTTATCATCATTCCAAGACCGAGAGCGTGAACATAGAGTTCAGTTTCATGCGTCATAGGTTAAGTAACTTGCATACCTCCTTTCCAAAACGTATACGAGCTCATTGTATCAAAGCCAGGTTACAAATTTATTATTGTTTGTTTGATGAATATAAAGAACATATTTATATGACCTATCTAATATGTTACCCATTCCATATTTATAAACATTCTTTATTTTGATTTATTAGTTACCAACATCATATAGTTTACTCTGATCCTGGAGACGGGTCGAGGGTTTCACTTGTTATAAATATTTTATTAATGTTCCTTATGCCAAGACTTCATAGTCATTGGCTCTAGGGTTTCTTTGAAAGTGAAAACCCTAGTAGTATTTTAAACTTTGAACTATAAAACCAATTAGTTCTTCTTGATGTTCTTGCCTCTCTATTCAGTATATAAAGAAAAATATTTGTAAAGATTATTTGTATCATCTCATATTATTTATGTATTTTTTCTCTGTAACTTTTATGCAGTGGTTTTATGTCATATCAAAATAGGTTTTTGGTTAAAAACCTTATACTTGTCGTCATGATGTATATCAATTGATATTTGAATGCATCTTTTACTCACTGTATATATCAATATGTTTGGGCCCAAGATGCATTCTTTTGTCCTTTTTAACAAGTTAATTTTTGAAAAGAAACCGTTGCATAGAGAAATATATCACATAAAGAAAAACATGCTATTTCTCAATTATGTATAATGTAATGACTGCTTTTAAAATAACATCTAAAAATTCTACCAAATCCTACCAAATGTACAACAATTTATACCAGATTCATAAAAGAAGAATTATGCAAGTAAAATTAAAATGTATCAATGAGTAATGCATAAATTTGAATTGAGTACCTTAACACTGATGCTAATTTCTGTTGTCAGCTACCTTCCTGCTAATTTCTGTTGTCAGCTGCCTTCCTGTTGCTACCTGCTACACAGTCCAGTCCTGTTGCAAACACATAAAATAATTGCCCAAAACCTCTTGTCCACCCTGCCAACTAGGAAAATGACCTAGCTCCAGGATATCTACGGATATCCTGGCCCTCCGAGCCCAAATCCTCTAGCAACTCGGTGCCTGCCTGATCAAATAGGTCACAACCAGCAAATCTTGTGCCTCAATCTGAGCACACCAATCTCACAGCCCCTCTCGGTTCTCTGCCCATAGCAAGAAAACAGTCTCCCGTCCCATCATCCCCTCCAACCCTTCCTTCCTTCCTTATCCTCCCCCTTCACCGACACTCCACCTTGCATTAAATTCCTTATCCCTCCATTTAATTACCCTTATCCATTCATTAATCCTCTTATCTTCTTGGGATCCTTATGTGATCCCTTCATGTATACGTAACTTGATTAAATGTTTTATTTTATTCTCCCCCTTTAATTTAATACTTTATTAATTAATGATTTAATTAATAATTAAATCAATCATTAACCATATTGATTAAAGAGTTAATTATACTTAAATTAATCATAATCAAGAATAACTAATTAATAACAAATAATTAGTTAAGGTTATTTTAATAAATAAATATAGTTTAGCTAATCTTTTAGGATTTCCTTATTAAATTAATTATAATTTATAATCAAGGGTCGTTACATCAAGAGACTTCAAGGAATTCTGCGATGAGCATGGGATCAAGAGAGAATACACAATCCCAAGAACTCCACAACAAAATGGAGTAGTTGAGAGGCAAAACAGAACAGTGCAGGAA
>JZKD02S1074661.1:0-15192 GCA_000966675.3 Picea glauca
CAAACAGTATATAAACATATACGAAAATCTACGAAAACACAAACAATATATAAACATATACGAAAATCTAAACATATATAAACGAAAATCTACGAAAATCTATATATATAAAAGAAAATAAACGAAAATCTACGAAAATCTATATATAAACATATATAAACGAAACATATATACTATTTATATAAACATATATAAACGAACATATATAAACATATATATGCAAACATACGCAAACATATACGCAAACATATATATGCAAACATATATAAACGAATATACGCAAACATATGTGAATATACGAAAACATATATAAACGAAAAATATATAAACGAAACATATATAAACGAAATATATATTTAAACATATATAAACGAAACATATATACTGTTTCGTATATACATAAACATATATACGAAACATACATAAACATAAACAATATATAAACATATACGTAAATCTTCGAAAATCTACGCAAACAAACACACGAAAACACAAACAAAACACACGAAAACGAAATCAAAACATACAAAACACATACAAAACACATACGAAAACACATACCAAAACACATACCAAAACACATACAAAACACACACGAAAACACATACCAAAACACATACAAAACACACGAAAACCGCATACAAAACGCGAATGTTTACGAATGTAAATACCTCACCGATCGCTGCGTCCACTGCTCCCACGCCCGCTACGTCCGCTGCTCCCTGCTCACACAGCCCGCTGCTCCCAAAGACTCACAGACACTCACAAAGGCCACTGCTCCCGCGACACACAACCAAAAAAATTCGAAACATTTCACATGGCTGTGTGGCGATTATATAGAAAAATCTTTCGGCCGAACAATAGTTCAGCCGAAACATTGTTCGGCCGAACAATCTTTCGGCCGAGATATTTTTCGGCCGAAAACCTATCGCCGGAAAGAAAATATCCGGCCGACCAAATTTTTACACGCAAATCGAGGGCCCCGTAATGGCTCCGTTCGATTTGACGTTTATGTTTTCGGCCGAACAATAATTCGGCCGAAAAAATGTTCTTTCGGCCGAAAAATATATTTAGTTCGGCCGAAAATATGTTTTTCGAAATTTTGGAAACCAAATTGTCACGGAAGTGTAACCCACCTTCGTGATTCCACCCTAATGTCTAAATTAAAGTATTAATTTTCATTAATGTATAATGTAACTTATTAATTAATTGATACTTTAATAATGTATTGTATTAATTTATTAATACATTGCTAAAGTATTAATACACTAATACATTTTAAGAAAACATTAATAAAGTAGTAATACATTGACTTTACCAACCTTAGTAATACATTATTAGGACCTTAATGACCATACTAATACATTAATAAAGTATTAATACATAGCCTTATTAAATAGCCTAGGTTGAACATAGCCTTAGTAAATATCCTAGATTGAACATAGCCTTAATGCATTAATTGGGCCGATGTTATGTTCGTCGCACTACGACAAGAAGGCTATGGTTGTTGCATTGCGACGATATGATATTTGTGTGACATTGCGATGACAATATATTTTCATCATATTGTGGTGACATGATATTTGCATCACATTTCGATGACATGATATTTGCGTCACATTGTGACGAGGAGGCCATGTTCGTCAAAATGCGATGAAAAGGTTATAGTCGTGACATTTTGATATCACATGATATTTTCATCACATTATGATGACATGATACTCGCATCACATTATGATGAGGAGGCCATGTTCGTCACAAAGTGACAACTAGGCTATGTTTGTCACATTGCGACGATAATGCTATGGTCATCACATTGTGATGACATGATATTTGTATCACATTGTGATGAAAGGATATTTGCATCACATTGCGACGACATGATATTTGTGTCACATTGAAACATTATATGTTCATCACATTGCAATAGATTATGTGTTGCAACATTTGTGTCATATTGCAACATGTTCGTCACATTGCAACACATTAAATGTTCATACAACATTATATGTTCATCATATTGTGTCACATTGAAACATTACTATGTTCGTCATGTTGCAACATCCGTTTTTGTTTGTAGTACATAGAAGGAAACTTAGAATCATACTTGTTGTAATGACATTGATAACAAATCATCTTTAAATTTGTAAATGGTGAATTATACTTGTTCTAAGGACATTGATAACAAATCGTCTTTAAATTTGTAGATGGTGAATTATACTTGTTCTAAGGACATTGACAGTAAATCTACTTGATTTATATTGGTTCTAAGGACATTCATAGAAAATCATTTAATAATTTATACTTTTCATCATAACGTTGATAGAAAATCATTCAGAACTTYGCAAGTGACGAGTTATATTATTCTAAGGACATTCATAAAAAATATACTCGATTTATACGTTACAAATGAGAAAACTTTYATTAGTCTTCRGAGGTATACATACCCTACCCCCCTYTGGATTTGAACTTGTGACCTYTTAAGAGGAAACCCATGTTCTTAACCATTAGACCCACTSAVGWTGTATAATAACAATAAAGTAATAATAACAATATTTTTAATAATTATAATTATGACTAATAATGACTAATTAATAAAGTATTATTATATATTAATGTGAATATTAATACTATTAACAATTATTATTATTATTATTATTAATAACTAATAATAACTAACACAACTAACACCCTTRTATATTAATAATAACTACATTAATCAACTCTAACCCTAATAATCATAATCCATATATTTTAACTCATATATCTTAACCTATATATATTGTATTTCAATATATGTCAATTACAATAATAATAATAATAATAATAATAATAATAATAATTATTATTATTATTAAGTAATAATCACACAACTAACCCCCTTCATATTAATAATAACTACATTTATTAACTAATAATAACAAAACTAAAACAACTAACACCCTTTATATTAATAATAACCACATTTATCAACTAATAATAACCTATACCATTAATATAAATTTAATTAGACAAAAAAAAAACTATATTATTGAATACATTAATATAAATTTAATCTGACTTGATACCATTGAATGACTTGATACCATTGAATGCATTAATATAAAATTAATATATTAATAAAAACCACTTTTATTAACTAATAATAACACAACTAAAAACCTATACTAATAATAACACAACTAAAAACCTATACTATTGAATGCATGAATATAAATTTAATTCGACAAAAGAGCTATACTATTGAATACATTATTATAAATTTAATCCGACTTGATACCATTGAATGCATTAATATAAAATAATCAAGCACATAAAGACAAACACTTGTTGTGTTATGTAGTGGTGATGAACTATACACGTCCTTTTAACTTTAAATTATTTTACGACTTGATACCATTGAATGCATTAATATAAAATAATCAAGCACATAAAGACAGACACTTGTTGTGTTATGTAGTGGTGATGAACTATACACGTCCTTTTAACTTTAAATTATTTTACATCTCTCAGTTAACTCTACGTCACACTCAAAGATTTATAATATATAAGAAAAATTTAAAAGATATTTTGTATCAGGGTTCCATTGGTTGATATATACAAGGTGCCAAATTAGAAAATTAATGTTATACTACAGGTTTGTATCTACACTATATAATATGTTTTACACAGCTATTCTGTAATATATTACACTATGTAATATTTACACAGGTTTCTATCTACACTATATAATATGTTTTACACAGTTATTCTGTAATATGTAATATATTACACTATCTAATATTTACACTAGAGACTCGAAGAGTATTAAACACAATCAGATTTAAATTAACATTTTCATTGAATTTAATACCGTAGATTCAATGGTTTAAACATTTCCATTGAATTTAATACCATAAATTCAATGGTTTAAATGGTTTAATATTTAAACTATATATGTTTTACGCAGTTATTATGTAATATTTACACAAGTTTATAGAGACTCGAAGAGTGTTAAACGCAATCAGATTTAAAGTAGCATTTCCATTCGAAGAGTATTAAACGCAATCAGATTTAAAGTAATATTTCCATTGAAATTAATACCATAGGTTCAATGGTTTAATATTTACACTATATACTATGTTTTACATAGTTATTATGTAATATATTACACTATGTAATATTTCCACAGGTTTCTAGAGACTGAAAAAGTATTAAACCTAATCCGATTTAAACTAACATATTCATTGAACCTAATACCATAGGTTCAAAGATTTAAAGGGTTCCTAACCTTGACACGCCAAAGATATCTATGTATTTAAAAAATCATGAACAAATTTGGCCCTTTTATATTCAATAGAACATTGAGTAGGGCGTTTAAAGGTTTGACAGTCGCTCAACAATATTAAGCCAGAAACTATGACATTAGAGCATGCATGTGTTGAATGAGGTAATTTAATCTATATATGTGAGGTTTTAATTTTCCACTGCAGAAGGTTTAGTTTGAAATTTAAACCACATGGCTTGAAATTCATGAAGAGTATGAATTGTTAAGAACTGGTTAGCGCTGTACAGCGAAAAGTATGTTCCAAATCTATATTTGATCACACTGTATAAATACCAATCCAAATAATATACAGGAAATAATTGAAAATCAACCTTTGATCCATTTACAAGTAAATCATAACCCAACTGACATTACATTTATTAATCAAAATGTCATTTATTAATCAAACATTTTGAGAGAGATCAATGTTTTGATCAAGAGTCAAGAACAACGCATAGGCCTCCATTGGATGTGTGCTAAGCCTCAAGAACAAGAACAAGGAACAGGCCTCTAGAATGCACAGAAGTGGATGGATGCTAAGCCTCAAGAACAACGCACAGACCACAGGCCTCCAGAACACGCAGAAGTGGATGCATGTTGCTGAAGCTGCAAATAAAATAGTTTAATCAGTAAATAAAATCGAAAATGTATCTAAATATTAAAATAATAAGGTAAACTAATTAATGCAAGGAATAACAAACAGTCTGAAGGGACATGTGCGCAACAGAATTACAAATGCACACGGTCTCCATTATTAAAAATTCACAGGCTCTCCATTATTAAAAACCAATTACCCTTGGCCTGGTAAGGAGAGAGAGCGCTCCACCTGGTAACATATTGTTTAAGATTAGATTAAGCGCGGGTGGCATTTGAAACGCATGGAAACGTGGCATCAACAACCCGGTAAGGACAGAGAGCCACGACACTCCTGGTAATATATGGTTTAAGATTATATTAAAGCTCCAGCATTTGAAACGCATGGTGGCATCAACTTAGCATCAACCACAATGTTATGGTTTACATTCCATTAATCATAGGTGAAGTTAAGTTATTTCAAAATGTAAAAAGTTAATTAAGATGTAAATGTTAAAATTTGAGTAATTTTGGTTGTATGTGTGTAAGTATACTTTGTGGCAATTAAAAACTTGGTTTAATAATTTTTTCATCTCAAAAATTAAATGTGAAAAAGTAAACATTTAAAAATGTGAGGAAGTTATCAATATTAAATCTTATTTTTTGATTTGAGTGTAAGACCAAAAATATGCCTCATCTTCAATTAAAAGCTTGATTAAACCATGATTCTGATAGAGGAAACCCCTATTAGCTTAATGAATTATGTGCATTTATATATTTGAAAATCCATCACCTTTTTTAAGTTGTGACACAGAAAGTAAAAAATACACTAAAGTAAATAAATAATTTAAGTAAAATTTGAAAAACAGAACTAAAAATATAAAACATGCTATTTTTAAATATATGGAAAAAGTTGTTATTAAATATAAATGGTAAATAAAAGATACAAAATTTAATTTTTTAAATGTAATTAATAATTATTATAATTTATTTATATTTATATTTAATTATATAATTAAGTGCACTTATATAGTTGAAAATCTATTACTTATATTTGAAAATCCATCACTTTTTTTAAGTTGTGACACAGAAAGTAAAAAATACACTAGGGAAAATAAATAATTTAATTAAAATTTGAAAACTATAAAACATACTATTTTTAAATATATGGAAAAAGTTGTTATTAAATATAAGTGGCTAATAAAAGATACACAATTTAATTTTTAAAATATAGATTAGTAATTATTATAATTTATTTATATTTATATTTAATAATAATATTTTAGATATAATTAAATTCTAAACTTTATAATTCTACTACTAAATCATATTTTTATTTATAATAATTTTTATTACCGTTAATTTTTTTAATTTGATATTTTATATCCCTATACTTATAACACACAACTATTAAATTTAATAGCATATATAATATTCACTTTTTTTTTTTTTAAACATGCATACTCTTAACATTAATAATATATATAACTTTAATCCCTTTAATATATCAATCCTTAATATTTATAATCTTCTATCCCATATTATGATAACCTTAACCATTATAATCACTAATAACTTTGAAACTCTAATAACTATAATTAATAATGCATAACTTATATAGCCCATGTAATTCTAAATATTTAATCCCTATATAACATTATAATTTCTTATAATTTCTAATATAATTCTAAATATTTAATCCCTATATAACATTATAATTTCTTATAATTTTAATATAACCCTTAATATGGATAACTTCTTACTTTTATTAGTCCTTATCTCTCACTCTTCAAGCATATAACTCTTAATACAACCCTTATAAATCTATCTCTTAACTCCTATAACTCATAAACCCTAAAACTCTTAACGCATATGACTCCTAACACTTCATGCATACAATTATTATTCTCTAAACTATCACTCATAACACATGTACCTTTAGTATAAGTGTGAAAACCTAATAACTCCTTATTCTCTACCCCGAACTTATACTTTCCAAGTTCTAACACATATAATCCTTTTACTCCTCTAACATGTCAATCTTAATACATATAAGGTATCACCCCTAACACATATAAATATATGCCTCTAACCCTTAAAATTTATCACACCAAACACCTAACTCTTATTATAACATGATAACTACCATCCCTCATAACTCTTTACGTAACCACTAACACCTAAGCCATATAAACCCTCTCACCTATAACCCCTTACCACTAACTCATGTTAACCCCTAATATAAATTTAAATCCATATAACCCCTAACACCTATAACTTTCAAGTTTAGTCTTTTACCACTAAAGGTTATAACCTATAACACCTAATACACATATAACCTTCACCCATTTAGCATATGGATATCAACCCCTATACTACCTTATTCCATAACACCTTACCCCATAACCACTATAACCCCTCACACCTAACCCCTAATCTATTATATGTATAAATTTATCACTTCAAACCTCTATGAACCCTAATATAAGCAATACCCATTCTAATCCCTAATTCTTATAAATCCTAACCATTACCATCTCTTAAAACCCATCATCCATATAACCCCTAAGAGGCCTAACCCTTAAGAGGCCTAACCCTTAGCTCTTATAACACCTAATCTGTATATGCCATGACAACAATAATGTCTAACCTCTATATCCCTTAGTCCATATAAAAAAACTTAACCCCTTTAATCCATTTAACCCTAATTCCTATAACATAAAAGTTCTCGGAGCTAGAATTCAGATTCAATAATGATTTTGTAGTAGATTTTCATGTGAATCACGATGTGAACAAGCTTATGGCATCTTCGTGGAAAGACGAATGTGGTAGAGTTTATGATGAGAAGTATTGTTCCAAGTTCATTGAGGCGATGTCATTAGCATACACCGTGGAAATGTTGGGAGGTGTGTTCAACTCGGGTGCCACCATAGTGAAGAAACTCAACACTAGAATAGGTCTTGAGCACATAATATTGAACTAGGTGACGTACCTTTGTTTTACATGGTTCCTTACCTTTTAGATGTGGTATGTGCAAGGAATGTATTTTTAAAAATAAATTTGAGTTGGCACGTGTCTAAAGTGCACATGCATGTGTACTTTAGTATCTTATGGGAAAACAAATGTAAGAGGTCATATCCCATGATCTATCTTATGTGTGCTTTAGTATCTTTAGTATTTTTAAAAATAAATTTGAGTTGGCACGTGTCTAAAGTGCACATGCATGTGTACTTTAGAATCTTATGGGAGAACAAATGTAAGAGGTCATATCCCATGATCTATGATTTATTCTTAGCCAAACTATATTTCATTTTTTTTTCTATAAGAATGTCCAAGGATTTCCAAACAAGTCAAGAATATCATCTCACTTATCAAAAATTAGTATTAGTATCTTGAAGAGAAGTGCACTTATTTTAGGATTTTTAGAGCCATCACGGCCCCACATTTATTACAGATCTATGTACCAAAGATGTTGGACCTAGGATAAATCTGTTAACAAACTATTATGCAAGGGTTGAACGACTCCTTGGTCAAAGATAAAAATAGAGTATTTATCCGATATGGATTTCAATTGGGTTATTACTTTGTTAAAGATACCACAAAACCAAGACAAAAGGGTTTAAGTCATTTAGAATACATGTTTGGGACTAGGAGATACCACAAACATGATCCTAAAGGGTTAGTGTTGAAGCACTATAAAAAAGTAACGATGTACTAGCCCTATGCTCATGACAAGTTCGATGATGAGGTTTTTACAAAGAATGTTCACAGTTGGGATGAAGTCATTCAGAGAAAATTCAAACGAAACCTTACTATTTCTAAAATCTTGTCCATGGATGAGCAAATAGAGCTCATCAATCAAACCATATAAGATTTTTTCCAAGGAGTCACAGTTTAGAGAGAATGAAAATGATAGAAGAGTGAAAGAAGCTAAATTGAAAGTAGAGGTTGAACAAGCATCTCATGAAGCACATCAAAATAGGGTAGCACAAGAGCTGGAACAAGAATGAAAATACGAGGAAGAACTAGGAAAGAAAGAAGCATAACAGGTTGCTTATAACGTACGTCAAATTACCGGAAAAAAAAACAAATTGCTAGATACATTAAAAATACTTTGTTCTGTTTATACTTGATCTATTTCCAATTAAAAATCTCTGACGGAATGCGACATATACTTATTTTATTATCAGTGAGTGAAATAAGGTGATTACTCTTTTCATGTAACTCGTGCTTATTCTTGTTACCCAAATGATGTGTTATCGTATGTCAACCAATTGAAGTGGGGCCTCTCCAACACTATGAGCGATTCATAACCACAAGGTCTAAAGTGACTCTAGTCTACAACTTCTTATTTATATTAGGGTACCCACCAAAGTACTTCAGTGGAGTTCCATATTCAAATAGACATGGTGTTCTCTTCCTCACATCCATCTCAAGGGATACTTCATACAACCCATTATCATAACGTTTCATTCCCAAGGTAATGTAATCTTTGATTTAAGTTCACTAGAGTGAGTATAATGTCGATAAAGGTCTCCTTGCAGCCTGTAGGTATAAGCGTGCCCCAACTATTATCATTTTTGTTAAGTCCTATAGCAAATTAGTTAATGGGTTTAACAAGAGGCCAGTTATAAACAATGAGAGGTCAAGTGAAAATGATGTTTCACGCTTAGGTTTGGAATTACACCTCGCACGACGACTCATAATTTTAACACTTACTAACCAACGTGGAGACCTTTCAATTTGCTAACAAGGATTGCACTAACAGGGTGAGTGGGTTCGGTTCACAATACATTTAATACCTATCTGTAAGGTCATAATGCCTCAGGTTTGAAAGTTAATAGGGTTCTGCCATTGTACAGATTCTAGGTTCTCATGACCAATGGGGTATGCCCACGCACATTTGTTCACATGGGCATCGTACCCACACCTTCGCTCGCCATTACTCTGATACGAGAGGTCCCTGGTAACTAAGTCTCATTTCCTTTGGCTCCTACACACTCTTTGCAAAACTTCCTGTGTTAAAATCTGCAAGGATTCCTCTGTGTGAAAAAAGAGACCGATGTTCAGGAGGGTTCAAGTCCTGCATAACCCACAAAGATGGATGCGCGACCGCCTGTGACCCTCCTTTACTGGGTAAGTTTCACAATGATTTCAAATGTTTAAAGTCCATTTTATTCAGGTTTGTTTCTCTAACCGGTTTTTCTTACAGTTGTTTGTTGAGGTAATTTCCTTTGTCATCCCAGCATGAAATTCCACCACACTCCATGCAAAGGGTTGTGCTAACTTCGTGATGGATTCGACCCTATCTCTCCCATGAAGTCAACCACCACACTACTCATAGTTTCTTTATTAATCTTGTAGTAACTCTTACACCGTTTAGTTTTGTTTTGCTTCAGGGTTAGTCCCTTAGTACTGTTGAGGTTTCTTTGTTGGCCCACAACTATCCTTAGGCTTCTTCTTTAACGTTTAGTCTGAAAATATTTGTTGAGGTTACTCACGACATACCTAATGCTGAACTTCTGGGGTTGAAACCTGCTCAGATTTTTCCACAGTGACCCTAACCGTAGCGTTTTCTATGAGTGACTATGTACTATTACTCTCAACATAATCTATTAAATTTATCCTTTGCATGGTGGGGTTTTTGTCGTCAAGACCAGGACCTCGAACCTTTTCGGTCACTTCTACTTGTACTTTAGTATTTCTATTTGAAAGGAGTTGAGCCTTCGAACTACTGGCTCCTTGAGGATAAACTATGTTTCAGATTCCGTTTATGCTTGGTTTTGGTCTGTGTAATTTTATTGTTCTTTGGTTCGTAAGGATTCACTATGCCTTTAATTCGGCCTCGGGTCATACGATATGAGTCGTGAATCCTTTCCTGGGAATGCCTTAGATTTTCTTTGATATTAAGGAAATACTTGTGGTTCATGCGTTACTCCCGACATAAAGACCTTGCTCATGATTGTACAGAGATTTAAGTGAACAAATATTCCACTATGTGTAAAATACTACAAAATCTAAATTCAATTAATTGATTGCTTGATTCCTCTGTTTTCTGTACTTCCACGTTTTAAAATCTGATTAATACATTTCCCTTAAGCATATGTATAATAATGAAGTCTGTATCTTAAACTTGATTAATGCATTCCCTTCAACTAATATGAAAGTTGATGTTTTAAAATAGGATTAACCCATTCCCTTCAGCTAATGTTGAAGTCTATGTGCGTAACTTTATTGATGCGTGCCCTTCAACATATAATAATTAAATCTATGTTTTACACTTTGATTAATGTATTCCCTTCAGTATATATATCAAATCGAAAGTGCAACCTGAGATTAATAGGATGTCTTTGTTCGGCATGCACATGCTATGTGAACCTTTTTGCACTAGGATTATGAAGTTCTTGACAGATTATTATTGTTGCTTATTTTTCTAAAAATTTTGGTTAAGAACTTTAGGTTACCAATCTAATGATGGGACCCATGTTGTTGCGAGGGTACCCATCAGGAAGTCTTTGGTTCACTCCTCCCCTTCGGTCCTCTGGACGATATTCATCAATGATGTGAAGGGAAGGAAGACATCAGTTCTCAAATTCACAAGTTAAGTAAAGTTCATAATTTAGATCCAACATGTTCCCCACTCATGGAGTCATGGCCAACTAATTTCAATCTCGATGTTCCATTTGTCTCTCAGCAACAAATATAAAAATATTTTTTTCTTACAAGTGTCATAGTCAAAGAGTTGGTTGGGCAAATAAAATCTTTTCCCAACAGTCATAATAATAAATTACAATTAACTAAATTTAAATTTCGGAATTTCCATAAATGACAATAATTTTCCAATTTCAAATTTACCAAAAATGGAAATAGATTCCTAAGTATTTTTCAGACTTCATCAATAATTTATTTTTGGGAATCCGCTCAAGGGGAATTAATACAATGAGAGGTCGACACAAACCAAAACAGGATAAAGGGGATATATAAGGAGGCCATCCAAAGTGAGCGATATTAACTGTTTCGTTTAAATATGTGCATGGCACATGGATTCCTTCTCATAACATTGTAGACCTCACAAAGGATGATGATGATGATATGGAGATAGTGAAGGTCTCTATCTTGAATGAATCTAATACAGATCATGAGATCTTACTTGCAGTTGATCCGATAGAGGGAACACCCTTATATACTAATGTTATTGAGAAAGTTCCAATAAATACTAAAAAAAAAAAGAGAGACTAAACAACATCAAGAAAATACTACAGATGAAAGATGTTAAGTGGGAGAGTAAACCACTGCTCCAATAAATGAGGAAAAAATTATCTATCCACCCACTACCTCTTTCCTAGAAGATGAATCACAACATGCAGTTATAGTTGAAAACAAATGAGATGGTATGTCATCTCTAGATCAAATTACCTAAATACACGTAAGAGAAGGAGTTGAGCACACTAGAAAAACAAACCATATCCTTTAAGATCCAAGCAATGAGAAAATGACAAATAAGGAAGTAGAGGAGCTGGGGAAACATGTAGCAACAATAGATTAGGGAAACCCTTGTCCTATAGCACTTTCACACCCTAGTAAGCATGGGAAATATGTTGGCATGGGGTGACTAGCCAATACGAGAGCCCTTAGATGAAGTAGTTTATATTGAGTCAATAGCCTATGATAGGACGAGGCGACTGCTGGTAAAAAGAAAACAGAGGAAGAGAAAACTAACTTTAGACAGCACCATAATTTTGACCTCTGAAGAAACTCTGCTTGGTGCCGATGAGGATAAAGTTAGTGAATTATTAAGAGCATTGATAGTGAATTATTAAGAGCATCAATGGTCATATCCCATGCCACTATTGACCAAGCCAAATAGGATGAAATCCAGGCTGATGACATGAGGGAAGAATTAGAGTTTCTTAGACATCAAGCATATTATTACAAGGACACCACACTAGTAGTATTGATCTTAAGAGCATATTTATTAGATGAGTATGGAAAATACATGTTGGTTAGAGATGCCTTTATTGAAAGTCATAAGATACGAAGAAGAAACTCTATTGTGCACAATACAATACAACACAAGGATATGTTAAAATGGGCTAAAAGAGCACATAGGACCTTGAATCATATTGAGTATATTAGAGAAATTCAGAAAGGTTGAGGAGAGGAAGATCATGGCGTCAGAATTCTCACTGTTGAAAACATGGTGAGGATACATATGGAGACAAAATATTGGGTTCAATATGTTGTTGAACAGAATAAAATGATGTAGGAAAGATGGGATGAATTCCTTAGGAACTGGTAGAAAATCGATGAGGTAATGAAAGAAATCCAATTCCCCAAGTTTGGGTCGCCCAAAGATTTTTATGACATCAATGATACAATGAAGCATAACATAGACAAAAACCAGAGTTATGAGTGAGATGGTTTGTAAGATTATCACTTTGGAAGGAGGACAGGTCAAAAGATTCATGGTAGACACAATCAAGATGACTGCCAGCTTGGAACGTGTGACCCCAAGGTGGACAAGTATGTAGAGAGCACCAAATATATGAGAGAGATACTCAATGCACTTATGGATCAACATCACTTCCCTTACATGAATACATGTGAGGAGATCTTCTCCCAATGGGACAAGTATTACAATGCACATCCAATGACCAGTCACCTCATGCATGATAAACAACGTGGAGAGAACATGTTGATTAGTTCACATTACTTTCTAACCAGTCACCTCATGCATGATAAACAACGTGGAGAGAACATGTTGATTAGTTCACATTACTTTCTAAATTTTCTTAAAATGGAATTAGTACTAGACAGTTTAAATTTTAATAAATAATGGAATTGACCATGCACAAAGAGTCTAGGGTTTTTATAAGAATTTTTTTTGGATTAAGAGTTTAATTCCGAAGCTTAGAAGGAGCAAGGAAAATTTACGAAATCTATGCACGCCTTCTCATGAGTGGATTTTTATACAATTTGATTGAATGTTACAGGTGTCTAATACTTTTCAATTATCTCAATTGATTAAGAATTTTCTAGTTAAAGTTTGGTGATATGTAATATTATTTGATAATTAGTGTTTTGTGTTATGTGAACTTTGAAAAGTACAGAACTATTTCTTTCTTATATTCCCTCGTATATATTTCTACATTCATGCTAGTTAATTATGTTTTCCTAAGTCTATTGTAGTGAACTAACTCAACATCCAATGTAAATAATACAATAAGTTATAATTTATAAAGGACAGTAATAAATGTATATAAGAATATATGAAATAATGAGATATATGTGATGATTACAAATGAGGAATGAGGGTTGTATATATATCTCATGTAGGGGTGCCCTTTCATAAGAGACATGATCTTCCATATGTCATGTCTTTTCATTATTAATCATTATTTATTTACATTATTAATTATTATTTATTTATACCTATTTATATCTATTTTAATGTTCATAACATTGCCTTCCCCTTAAAAATGTTTTGTCCTCAAAGCATAATTATGGAAGATTTATATCTTGCTCTAGCTTGTAATATTGTGTCATGATTCTACATTATTGAGCTAGTGATTGTTCAGGACCTCAGTTGATAGGATCTTCTAATCATTTAGCATAACTGTCAAATTGTAAAAGAGTCTCCCACCCTAATTCGATCTTCTGCAAAACTAGGTGTTTATAGGGTTCTAGTCTTGAATAATATTGATATTTTGACTGGTTAATATATTTTCTCTTATGATTTGGATGTCAATAGGGAGTTCTTATAATATTATTTTCCTTTATCATACTTGTAGCATTTTTTTTCTTTTAACTTCGATATATGATTTTCTTCATGTGTCGATGTTACCTTGTTAATGGTTGAATTTTGATTAGTAAGTATATTTGGATATTCTATCATTTGTACTTTGACATATGATGTTGTCTTTATTTTAGTTGATTTTGTAGCATATTGAGCGATACTTTCTTCATTACCTATTTTTTTGATATATTTAATGTATAGATTTTCAAGTTTATCTTCCTTCAACTTTCTGATTTGTTCTAGTAGCTCTCGATTAAGGTTATTCAAATGATAATCTTCTTCTTTCTCTCAGAGGTTCTTCTTGAATTATTTTTCGAGATATTCTTTTTCTTGTTCTAATTTTTTTTCATATTGCTTCGTAACCTTAGCCTTCTTGATTTGGGCGAGTAATTTTTTAAACGAGAAATTTCTTCGCTTTTTTCTTGATTTGTGGGCTTTTTTCCTAGTTGTAGCATAATCTTTTTTTTTTTAATTTCTTTTCTTATTTTATTGATATATGGGTCTATATTTCTTTTAA
>JZKD02S1074661.1:15781-32480 GCA_000966675.3 Picea glauca
CCATTTTGGAAGAGATGAATGATTATTTTCAAGAGGATATCTCGGATAAAGAAATCATGTCTACTCTCTCTTCATTACAAAAATGCAAGAGTCCCGGCCTTGATGATTTTACCATATATATATATATAGTTATCGAGTGTTGGATCATGTTGACATTGATGCCAAAGGTGTGATTGATTGATGTTAAGTGATTGATTGTTTGATTGATGCCAAAGTGATTGATTGATTGATGATTGATGTAATGTCCTTGATGAGAATGCATAAATAAATATGGATCAATGAGTTGTCATTGATATGATGAAGATGGATCAATGAATTGTCATTAATATATGATGCATAGTTAATGTATATGATGTAGTGGTGGATTGATGCAAAGATGAATCATTATAGTCTTATCATGGTTGATAAGGTGCACAAATGGATGAAACCCAAATTGGTCCCCTCATGGTGAAATCCCTCACGGGAAGACACTTTGTGGATTGAGTTATACTAGAAGAATGGTTGAAGGACCCATGCTTGTATGTGGAATAATGAGATGAAGATCAATGAAGTTGTTGGTGAAACTATCCTAGATGGATAATGGTTGTCATACCATTTCCGGTGGTATGTGGAATGTCACATAACTCCTCACGGTTTGAGAGTTATGGCCTTACGAAGTTGAAGGACCCTCACATGTTGGCTTGAAGCCCCAAAAGGTCAAAGAAGTCAAAGTTCTTAAAAAGAAGAAATTATTATTTAAATAATAAAGAGAAGTGACAAAATCAAGAAATGATAAAGTAAGGTGACAAAATCAAGAAAGAATATTTAAATGATAAAGTATTGGAGAACTTTATATTTATGGAAAGTGGTTAACCCTAAAATAAGGAAAATAAGTTAAGTGACCTAGAAATGGGTTAAGTGACCTAGAAATGTGTCAAGTGACCTAGAGGATGAAAGTATAAATAAGATAGCAATGGTCTCTTGCAAAACATCCTTTGTGTGGTTCAATGGAGAGCTTCTTGTGAGAATATATTTTGGAGTATTGATGGAGAGCTTCTTGTGAGAGCTTCTTGTAAGAGAATCTTTGGTGTGGATCTCTTGAGCATGATTGAAGATATATTATGAGAAAGAGAGCATGAGAAGGATCTCATGGATGCATTGAAGTTTCGGTAAGTCTGAGATCATGACGACAAAATTCTCGAAATTACAGAAAAACCCTATTTTCTGGTGCGTACATGGGCTATCTGTGTATAGGGTGCGTATACACAAGCTGTATGTGTACAGGGTGCGTATAGTACACAAGATGTCAATGTACAGGGAGCGTATAGTGGATAAAATCATGGAGATTTGTGGATGAGATGCTAACAAGTTGTTGAAGACTAAAGAAGGTTCCAGATTTGCATTCTATGGGCTCAGATATGTCACTAAGACACTGGTATGATTACATTATTGTCTTAATGGATAGTAAAGATTGTTGTGTTGTGAATGCTTAGGGAATTCTTGGTATGGTTGTTGTGATGTAGTCTATGTTGGTTGATGGAATGAGCAGTACTCTTGTGATTCAGTGGTGACATGATTGCTATGGTATAACTAGTTGCTTCTACATGATTGAGATAGCATTCATATTGATTGGTTGTGGAGCATGAGTAGACTCTTGGAGAGCTTGGATGAGTTGTGACTGGCTGGTGGTCAGTTTGGATAGTGAGAGACATAAGAGAATGAAAAATTGGTTGCAGAGGATCTGAGTTGATCTTGAGAGATAAACCCTAAGAAGATCAGATGATATATAGAGGCTGTAGTACTGCTTGGGCGTGTATACACATGAGCTATACTACTGGTAGGGTGCATACATACACGCACTGCATTACTGATGGGTTGCATACCTATTGCAAATTAATATCTGTTGAGGATTGTTGCCTCATCTCAGTTGATGTTGAGGGTGTAATATGAGTCTTGCATTATGGAGTTGGTGCTCTTGTAGAGTTGTACTCTATTCAGTTTTTGCTAAAAAAACCTCAAGGATTGTAGTCTTTAATACAAAGAAAATTGTACATACATCTTATGTTCTTTGTGTTCCTTGTGGTGATGACTTATTGATGATATATTTCTGATATATGTTGCTGATATGTGTTCACATCTAACTGGTTATAAATGAAAGCAATGAGTAATGAGTAAAATGTTGAATGCTAACTAATGAGTTTTGTGCAAGAGGGAAGTTTTGGTCAAAAGAGCCCCACACTCATTCACCCCCCCTCTAAGTGTAGTAGGTGTGTCCAACAATTGGTATCATAGCAGGCCTTTACTACAAGCCTTAACAAGCTTGAAGGAGATCCATAGAAACACAAATGGATGATGAAGTTCTAATCCTTTATGAGGAAAACTATTCTACTTGGAGAATAAATATGAGATTACATTTGAAGACAATGGGAACAACAATTTGGAAGGCAACCATTAGTGGATCAATTCCATTGAAGAACAAGTCAAAGTTTGTAGCTCAAAGGGAAGAAAAGAAGAATGATACATTAACTCTCAAGACCATTATTAGTGGACTCTCACGCCCTATCAAATAAAGCATGGAACAATGCACTTCCGCCAAGGATCTATGGCTAAAGCTAGAGGAGACATATCAAAGCAAGAAGGAGAAGAAATACATTGATGACAACTCCATCAAGACACATGAAGGTAAAGAATCTCCAAAAACCCTTGGTTGCATTATTTCTAAAAGTGATGATGTTGGAAAAAAGGAAGATCTTGAAGACATTTCAAATGAAGGCAAAGAATCATGTGATGATGTTGAAAAAAGGGAATATATTGAAAACATTTCAAATAAAGGTAAAGAATCTACACAAACCCTTGATTGCAATAATTCAAAATGTGATGATGTTGAATTTTTCTCTACAAGTGAAGAAGAAAATCTAGAAGTAGTTTGGATAAAATCAATTGATTGTTATCCCATGGAAAAAGTAGAGGAAAAAATATTGGAGCTTAAAGAGAAAGTTGAAAGAGGTCTATATGAATATAGCAATGACCACTATTATATATACTATAGCTATCTTTCAGATAACACTAAAAAGTTTCTCAAGAAGAGTCAAAGGCACATCTTGAAGTTAAAATAAATGCTCAAATAACTAAAAGAAAGTAGTAATACTTAATTAGAAGAGAAGGAAGAAGAGATCACAAGACTAAAGAATGAAAAAGAATATATGAAGTTAGATGATGAGATTATAATTTTTTTTGAAACTATTTTCCATCTCAAGACCCAAATTGAAGAATCCAAAAGGGTAGAGGAACTATTGAAGGATCAAATAAATGAAAAGGAAGAGTCATGTCATAAGTTAGAAGCTAAAGTTGTTGACCTTAGAAAGGAGGTAGAGAAGTCAAACAAATTCTTGAATAGCTCAAGAATCTTGGATGAGATCTTGGAAAGTCAAAGATCACCATGTGATAAATCAAGACTTGGATACAAAGAAGAAGCTACACATGCTGAAGCAAGCACCTCAAAGAAGCATGAGGAAAGACCATCAAATAAGGAATACAATGTTGCAAAGAAACCATCTACACAAGGAAAGGAAAATTTCAAAAGAACAAAGCAAGGAAGACATCAAGAAGCTATATTTGGGACACCAAAGAAAAGGTATGAAAGTATTTTTCATGGGAATTTTTATTCGTGTAATGAATATGGTCACAAATCTTTTAAATGTAGATCTTATGAAAGAAGTTATAATGAAATATTTCATAACACCATAAGGTGTTGGAGATGTGATAAAGTAGGACATATTGTTGTTCACTACAATTCCATGAGATGATACAACTGTAGTGGATTTGACCACAAATCCCAGGAGTGATGGAACACAAGAATAAAGTCCATGATGAGGACTTCACATAGCATGACTAGAAGAAGGAATGAAATAAGGAAAGGACACATATTTGAAAACATGGATGCTCATAGCTCAAGTTCTGAGGAGCAGGGACATCTATAGAAGTGGGTGAAGAAGACATAGAAGCCATAATAGAATGAAAGACTAAAGGGAAGTTAAAAAGTGTCATCTACTGAGGAATACGCGGGTGATAGTGGTATCAGTCGCGTACATACATAGAATGAACTTGTATAGGTCGTGTACATACACGCGTTGTTTATGAAATAGGTCGCGTATATGTGGTGAAGACTAAGAAAAAGGGCTATGCACAAGGGTTGGAGTTGTATGTGATGGTATAACTTTGTGAAGTAGGGTCCGACATGGCTTATTCGAGGGTTTGAAACTATTCTCTACAAGTTTTCATGAGTATATATTGGATTATGTAAGGTGATGATGTAAAATAAATTCTTGGGTGCATGGCACTAACCCATGAGTATGGATTGATGCATTTTCTATTGAAGAACAATGCTGGTTATGATAGTGAAGTTATGACACCTTGGTTATGTTATATATCTTGATGATGTATTGGAATCTTACTTATTGGAAATATTGATGCATGGATTTAGCATATGGATGGGCTACACATTGGGACATGTGGTTGGTGAGTTTATGAGGTGATCATGTTGTACATCATTGATGATCTATAGTTGATGCATGATTGGTACTTTTCTAGTATATTGGTAGAGACACCTACTAGCAGTTTGATTGGCACATGTTTTATGGAGGATTTGGCATACATATATGGGATTCATCATTTTGTGGTATTGGTGCATGGTAATGTACATGTTTGATACACTCATAGATGGCATATTCTTGATGATACTACACCATTGGTACTACTTGATTAGTACAACAATTGGCATTTGTTTGAGATACATGATTGTGGCACTTGGTTCACAATGGAGACATATCATGAGTGATATGATACATTGTTTGGCATGTTGGTAGATTCACATGGTTGGCATATTGGTGGATGCACATGGTTGGCATATTGGTAGATGCACATGTTGGCATGTTGATAGCGGCATATGATTGATACATTCCATGGATGATATATTTTGGCACATTGCATGATATTGATGTACATGGGTGTTGTGCATGATGATCACACATTTTTGTACATGATGTAATTGGTTGATATTTTGCACATGATTATTTATTTCATTGTTGACATATATTTTTCTTCATGATGCTTGGTATGGCATGAGTTTGATGCATGAACAGTTCCAAGGATCATTATATGGTAGCACATTGTTCATTTGACAGAGAATATAGGGGAGACATACCCATAGGGTGAGTCATTCTTCTTCCCATGATTCTAGGAGGAGATATTTATCATATGCATACCTAGAAAAGAGCCCTATATTTGAAGGAAGAGAACATAAGCATAATTCTAGGGGGAGTGATGGTCAAAGGGAGAGTATGTTTGATATATATTCAACATTACATCAAGTGACATCCCTTGTTCAAAAGGGGAGAGATTATTCAGGGGAGAGAGATTATCCATTATATTAGCCTTAGGATTCCTCATACTTAACATGTAAAAGGCATATGACAACTTCAAAGTGGACTTTTCTCATGTCCATTATATGGATTAGGGGAATCAAATGAAGTAATTTTGTTTGCATTAAAAGTTTGATCAAAATGACTAGCATAACAAAATTATAAGGATTAGGGGAATCAAATGATGTAATTTTGTTTTCATTAAAAGTTTGATCAAAACAACTAGCATAACCTTTTTTGTTATGGAATTTAAATAAATCAATTTTCATCTCTTAAGTTTGATAAGGTTAGTTTGATAAGGTTTTGTAATTTTGTTTGCATTAAAAGTTTGATCAAAACAACTAGCATAACATTTTTTGTTATGGAATTTAAATAAATCATTTTCCATCTCTTAAGTTTGATAAGGTTTTGTAATTTCTCTTGGATAGTTCAATTATTAGTTAAATCATTATTTTCTATTATTAGTCCCTACCATAGGCATAGAGGGACTATAGCGATCGATAAATCATTGACTTCATATTAGTGTGTCCTTTGACCATAAATATTTCCATATTATGTATTGTTGGGACCATGAAACTGAAAACATTAATTTTTATATAAAAAAAAGTACCATATTTGTCATGATATGATTAGACAAGGGATTGGAGGTCTTATTGCCAGTTTCGCTATTCCCAATGTTGTATATGTTGGCATATCCAAAGTATTTGATCGTATATGGTCTTTTTGAATAATATATTTTGTTATGCATTCGTCGAAGGTGGATTAATGCTAGAATTTATTCGAATGTTTGGTTTAGCATTTTATGCTAGGTAAATTTATGGAAATGTTTGATATGGTGGCATATCGAAAGTTTGGCTTTCCAATACATTCTCTGGTGTTCGAACTATTGTTACAAAAAATATAATTATTTATTTGGGATACGTGAGAGACTTGCCACATTGAATTTTTTTCTTAAATGTTTACAGTGCATTTCTGAAAAACTTAAATGTTTACCTAATAGGCTTGGTAGTATTGAATGATTACTTAACACGTTGTTACAAGACATTTTCTTTCGTTTTAAAATTTATATGCTCCAATGGCATTGCTGGTTCACTGGTCCATGCTTGTTTTTTGCATGGCACTGATTTCTTATTTGCATGTTGTCGTTGTTCTTGCTTGCGTGTTCGTGTTGTTGCAGTTTGCACGTTTGGGTTTCTTTACTCTAAATTGAAATAACATCGTTCCTAGGGGAGTGGTTGTTGCTTGCTTCTTTCTTCGCTGTATGTTGTTTATTGTTACTTGATTCGACTTTGCTACTTGCTTATTTCTTTGTTGTATGCTATTTATTGTTGCTTGATTCGACTTTGTAGGGTTTTGGTCCTACGCCTGCAGTTGGGACTTTTGGTGCTTGTTATGTGGGTTTTTATTTGGTGCTTGTTCTTGTTTACCTAGGGTTTGCAATGTTGGGAAGCTGAATTTGCGGTTGGATCTCTGGTTACATTTTTTTGCACTGCAGTTTGCGTAGAATACTACTAAGATAAAATAACAGACTAAAGAATTACAAGCGATGTAAATTGCAGTTGTTTCACGTTGAAGCAGAGTTTGTCGATATCAAAATATATTTCATAGCTGTCGATTCTTTTTCCATGGATTCTATGTTACTATGGTTTCACAGTTATGAGAATGCCTTTTGCTGTGTGGGAGATATAACTGTTTTCTCCCTTTTACTTTTTTGTTTTAAACTGCCTTTGACTCTAGTTTCTCGCGTTTTTGTGGTCATTCCGATCGACCGCCATTAGGTTGCATACTTATCCAGTTTTATGGACATGGCTTCTCCAATAGGTTCTATCGAACTATGACAGGTCGTGTTCGGTGTATACATTAGCTTTCCCGAATTATTTTTCTTTAAAAGAAGGACTCCTAGACAAAAGAGCATGTAATTTATGAAATTATAAGTTTCTTGGAAAACATAAGTTAATGCTTGCGGGTTCTGGGGGTGGAAGGCTGAAAATTGGGCATTTGTTGTTATGTGCCCTACAAATAGCACGGAGAGTTCCACGATCATTCTGATCGACCGCAATTTGGTTCCATACTTAGCTAGTTTTATGGACACGTCTTCCTGGATAGGTTGTATCGAAATATGGTGTATAAATTAGCATTTCCGAATTAGTTTTCTTTATAAGAAGGGATCCTGGACAAAAGACATTGAAATTTATCAAATTATAGGTTTCCTGGACAAAATAAATAAAACATAGGAAATATGTAATTTTATAAAGTAGATATATAAAGCATACATGGAGCCCTCATCCCATACTTGGCCAGTTTTTGCATTGCGGGTTCTCGGGGTAGGCGGCAGAAAATTGACAATCAGAGAGTTCTGCGATATACAAATTGACCATCAGACTTGCAGAGTATTTTAATTTGAATTTTTTCACTACAATTTGCATAGAATACTATTAAGATAAAATAACAGACTAAAGAATTGTAGGTGATGTAAATTGCATCTGTTACGCGTTGAAGCAGAATTTGTTGGCCTCAAAATATATTTCATAGCTACCAATGCTTTTTCCAATGATTCTGTGTTACTATGGTTTCATAGTTATGAGAATACCTTTTGTTGTGTGGGAGATATACCTGTTCTCTCCGTTTTACTTTCCTATTGTAAACTGCGTTTGACTCTAGTTTCTTGCATTTCTGTAGTTATTCCGACCAATCGCCATCGATGGGATAATTAGCTAGTTTTATGGACACGACTTCGTCAATAGGTTCTATCGAAATATGACAGGTCGTGTTCAGTGTATACATTAGATTTTCTAAATTAGTTTTCTTTAAAATAAGGCCTCTTGGACAAAAGAGACTACAATTTATGAAATTATAGGTTTCCTGGACAATATAAGTTAATGATTGTGGGTTCTCGGGGTGGCGGGATGAAAATTGGGCTTCTATTGTTTCGTGCCCTACAAATTACACGAAGAGTTCCGCCATCATTTCGACAGACCGCAGTTCGGTTCCATACTTAGCCAGTTTTATGGACGTGGCTTCGCGGATAGGTTGTATCGAACTATGGTGTATACATTATCATTTCCGAATTAGTTTTCTTTATAAGAAGGGCTCCTGGACAACATAAATTAAACATAGGAAATATGTAATTTAATAAAGTAGATATATAAAGCATGGGTAGAGCCCTCATCCCATAGTTAGCCAGTTTTTGCATCGTGGGTTCTTGGGGTAGGTGGCTGAAAATTGACAATCAGAGAGTTCTGCGATATACAAATTGACAATCGGACTTGCAGAATATTTTAATTTGAAGGGCGTCATGTCCAAAAAATTTAGCATTCTCGAAATAGTTTACTTTACATCCATTTTACATACCCTAGTGGACCAAAACCACACAAAAAAAATAGTAAGCATTTTTTGGATCACGGGTTCTCGGGCTGGCGGGCTCTATGTTCGGTCTCTGTTGTTCTGTGTCCTACAAATAGCATGGAGAGTTCCACGATATACAAATTGAAAATCAGACTTGTGAAGTATTTGAACTTGAAGGGCTAGTGCAAGAAACCTAGCATTCTCGAATTACTTTTCTTTACGTACGTTTTACATACGGTCCTCAACAAAAACAAAAAAATAGTAGTAAGGTCTATTACATAGGGCTCCATCCCCGCTACCTTCAACGCTTCCCAATACACATTAAATATGTTTTCAAAAGTCAGAACCGACCAGACACGTTCGAAAACATGGGCTTTAATAACTAGAAATCTCAAGGACATCTTCCATCAAAATGAGTAGACAAGCGAATATTATGGGATCTGGTAATTTCTTTTTGCCTACATTTTGAATTTGCGAAAAAAAAAAAATTTGTTTTTTTTGCTTGTGCAGTATTAGTTTTCTTAAAAGCTTCAACATAGTTCACAAACATGTCACCAAAAGAGGCCTTGATGTCATGTCCCTCTTTAATATTGTGAATTTTGAAATGATGGGCTTTAATAACTGGAAAGCTCGAGGACATCTCCCATTAAAATGAATAGACAGACAAATACTATCGGATCTGGTAATTTCTTTTTGCCTCCATTTTGAATTTGAGAAAATAATTTTTATTTAATTTTTTTTCTTGTGCAGTTACATTTTTCTTAAAATATTCAGCATAGTTGACGAACGTGTCACCAATAGAGGCCTTGACGTCATGCCCCTCTTTAATATTGTGCATATCTTAGATGTCATATTTGAGAATCTGCTCGGATATGGGAATTTTAATACGTGCCACTAGTCACTATTCAACATATGTATTCAAAAATATTGGCATTAATAATTGAAAATATCGAGAAGATTTGTCATTAAAGCGAAGCAACACAAAATCTACGGAACACCATCCAACGTTTGTTTTAAATACTTATTTCCATTTCTCTCTATCATCAAAGAGTTGCGATTTAGGGTGCCTTCGTTCTAATTTTTTTGGTCATGGACATGTAAGACAACTTAGAGATGCGATTGAGGGGCACATGAAATAAGACAAACTGGTTTTATGTGATGTGAGCTTTGAGTAAAAAAAAAACTCTGTTATACAAGAGAAACTCAGAGAGGACGAAGAAAAAAGAACAAGTATGTTTTGGTTGGTGTTCTCCCTGTCTTCGATGCTTTGGTTGGTTGAAAAGGCTGCCTGGAGATTTGTTGGTTGAACTTATTTGTTTTCTTGCTGGGAATTGTAATGGATTTTGAGGTCACATGAAAAATATTTCTTCGTTTAAGTATATAGCTTCTTCCAACAACACATATTTGGCAAGTGTATCGAATTGTAGAGATTGGACTAGTATTTGTCTACCTCGAAGGAAGGTAACATAAATTGTATGGGTGGATAAAATGACATATTATCACTACAAAAGTTTCTATTTCATAGTTTGATGACATGCATGTGGGTCTGGTAGCCGACTTGACAGAAAGATATGTTATTTGTCAAAGTTTGTTCAGTTTTCTCTGGATGTAGTTGCACACTCCACATATTTGGAGTGACTTCCAAACATTCCAGACCTTTCTGTCGGCCTCCATACCTCCACTGTAATGAGGAAAGATATATTTTTATGCCATTTGAACATTTGATACACTTTCCATCCCTATGATGGTGCATTCTATAGCATTTGATGCACTTGACACACCTTTTCTGCCCAAAGAAGTTATGTACCTCAACAGATTTGCATTTTGCATATGGGTTGGATGTTTCTTTCAATTTACTGTAATAAAGAAAAGAAGTTCCACATACAAATCCTCAAGAAGGCTTCTCAACCAAATAGACGATCGAATATAGCAAGAATACCAGTCACTACCTACAGACAAGGTATTCCAAAAATTGGGATAGATGTACTTGGCATCATCGATTAAGTACAAAACCCAAAATTGATATTGAACTCATTTTTTACGAAGAAAGAGTTTGAACGTCAAGAAAACTATGAAGAAGCTTCATTAATGTACATATTTTTTATTGGTTGAGGGCAGGAGAAATCACAATTGTTGTCGGAAATAGCCTCAGTTGTATTTTGTAACCCATATTATTTGAATATAGAATAATTTTGGTTTATATTTTAATAGTATTTTCCAATTTCTGGTATTTGTTTTAATTGTATTTTGTACCTTCTTCCCCTATGTTGCTAAACATGAAGGACAAGCTTTCGTTTCTGCTACCCACTACTTCAATCTAAATAGAACCTACTCTATTCTTTCTTTACATTTTACATTTAAGAATAATTAATGAGTTATACAACAACACGACTGAACTGTTCACGCAATGTTCCTGTGAAGTATGTTGGATATATTGCAACTTTTTCTATTTGATAATATCCATGCATATATACTAATATTAGTACTATTGGAATAAATACAAAAAAATTCCTCTTTGGCAAAACTTAGGCAATTATGTTTGGGTTTGGGATATTAAAAAACTATGTCCATTGTTCCGTCATATACATCTTGCAGCCTAAGAAATTTCGTGGTCTGCAATTTATGCTTTAATTACTTAAAGTCACACCAGATTTTGATTGCATTTAATTTAATTTAGATATTGATGTTTATGGAGAGCCGACATTTGCTGATGTCATTGCAATGAATACAAGATGAATAGATGATAAGGAGTTGATCTTGTTGAGACCACAATGCATGTTCATGTTTCTTATTGTGCTATGTTCATCTTGCAGTCAAAATTTTCGTGGTTTCAACGAAATTTGCAAGACGAAGACCATCTTGCAAATTGGGAGATCATTTGCATTTGAAACAGAATCGATCCATTAATATATATTAGTATGAATACTATTAAGATAAACATGAAAAATTTCTCCATTGATAGATTCTAGTATGAAAAATATTGAAATAGATATCAAAACTTTGTCTTGGCCAATACTTAGCCAGTTATCTAGGCAACAGGCCCCGGGTTCGCGACACCCACCACCTATGTCCCCTATTTCATTATATGTTGCAGCCAAAAAAATTTAGTGATCTGCACTTAATGCTTTTATTAGTGATATGCAATTCATGCCTTAACATCTCCATCTATATCCTCGCACAATGGATTCGACTGACCGTTGTTCTTTTCCATACTTAGCCAATTTTATGTCCGCCGCTGTGGGGAAGGTGCTTGCGAACCCAACTGCTTATCGGTCCGCTATATACATATTTCACTCAAAACATCCATGATCTACAATTCCACTACAGGTTCCTCGTATACATTAAGTTTGTTCAAAGTATCTATTCATACTTTCCATCCCCAACAACTTCACGTCCTTCCTGATATACATCAACAATGATCTTACTAGTGACAAGTGGACATAGTGATACGAAAGATACTTCTGTGATCTGCAATTTATGGCTTAACTGGTGACAACTCAATAGGGATTCACAATCATTTGCATTAATAATCAAACACTAGATGTTCTTCTACGAGATACTTAGTTCTTTTTCCCTTCTCCTCTTCCCGTGTATTATCTACACTTCCATTGCGAACTCCTCCATCCTTTTCCCCTTATTTTCTTCCCGTGTATTATGGGACTATAAAATATGGACATGATATTTTATAGAGCATGTACAAATTCTGCATTCCATGCCTAGCGACATTTTGGATCGCGGGTTCTCGGGTAGGCGGGCTCAAAATTGGGTCTCCATTGTTTTGTGGCCTACAAATAGCACCTAGAGTTATGCAATATACAAATTGACAAGAGAACCTACGGATTGGATGAATCAAAATTGCACTTCTATTGTTCCATGTCCTCCAAACAATGCTCCCAGTTCCGCGATATAGAAATTGACACATGGAATGCAGGACTGGCGGTGTGGAAATTGCCATTTTTTATGGATTCTAGTCCCTATGAAGTATCTAACAGTATCTAAAAAAATATTTTGAATACTAAATTAGCTATTAGTAGTGAAAATTGGACACAGAGGTACAAAACAGTTGGAATTTCACTCTCCACAATATACAAATTGACTACCGGATTCTGACATCGTCCGCTCTTCCATGTTACAGATTATTCATTCAACTATTAGGAGAGATACAATTAGAAGGTTCGAGCCTTGCCTCCTCTACAGACACCTTCTCAACCTGTTTTGGATCCTCCTGCTACCGGGTTTATATCTTATAGAGCATGTACAAATTCTGCATTCCATAGTTGGCGACATTTTTTATCGCAGGTTCTCGGGCGGGCGGGCTAAAAATTGGGCCTCCATTGTTGCGTGTGTTTCAAATAGCACCCAAAATTTTGTGATATACAAATTGACAAGAGAATATGCGTACTGGCAGACTTAACATTGCACTTATATTGTTCAGTGTCCTCCAAATAGTGCTTCGAGTTTCGTGAGATACAAATTAACACACAGAATGTTGGGTTGGAGGGGTTGAGATTTCCATTGTTTACCGATGCTAATTCCTATAAAGTATCTAATAGAATCTAAAAAAATATTTTTTATACTAAATTAGCTCTTACTAGTGAGAACTGGACACAGGTACGAAACAGGTGGCATCGCACCCTACGCAATATACAAATTAAATGCTGGGTTCGAACATCGTCCGCTCTTCCGTGTTACAAATTATGCATTCAAATGTTTGGAATGATACAAGTTGAACTTCGGGGACTTGTTTCTTCAGCAGACACGTTCTCAACTTGTTTTGGATCCTCCTGTTGGCGGGTTCACTAAATGTGCAACTCTTGGATACTGTTTCAGGTTGGAATCAATCTTTGTTGTACTATGGTTCACAAATGTTTCAAAGTATCTATCACTTCCTTAGTTGGCATATGACCCTCTGTAATATACAAATCGACTACCGGGTTCACATCTTCTACTCAAAATTTTCATGATCTACAATTCCATCGCCGACTCCTTTGTCTATTTTCCCTTTTCTTCTTCCCCTATATTATGGCTCTTTGGTTATATACTTGGTCGCCTTTCTATAATCGTGGGTTCCAACATTGGTGGTATGAATTCTTTATTTCCATCGATATAATAAAACTAGGAATCCGACCGACTGCTATTGCTTTCCATACTTCGCCAATTTTATGGCCGCGGTTGCTGGGTTGACAATCTACAATTCTACCATGGGCTCCTCGAACGTGCAAGATTCACTGTGCCACAGTTCACAAATGTGATTGCTAATATATATTGGTTATGCTCTTACTACTGACTCTTACAAGTGACAACTGCACAGAACAATACGAAACGGGTTCATGAAATCTCCAATTCTTAGTTAGTGTTTCGGGTTTGCACATTCTAACTCTGTTACTTCTTGTTCCGTGATATACATATTGCACTCAAAATTTATGTGATTTACAATTCCACCGCGGAGTCGTTGGTCCTTTTTCCCTTTTATTCTTCCCTTGTATTATTTCTTTGTCATTATATACTTAGTCGCCTATCTATAAACACGGGTTCTAGCCTTGGCTGGTTGAGATATATTTATCTCCATCTATATAATCACACGACGAATCCGATCGACTGCTATTGCTCTCCATACTTGGCCAATTTTATGGCCATGGTTGGCAGGTTCACGGTTTTGAACTCTGCTTCTTGTTGCATCATGTACATCTTGCACTCAAAACTTCAGTGATCTACAATTCCAGCACGGGCTCGTTGAACTCGCAACCTTCACTCTACCACTTCTCACAAGTGTTTCAAAGTATCTCTCACTGCCTTCCATCCCCACTAACTTCCTGTCCTTCCAACTGTCTTACCATACCCTCTTCGTTGTTACGCATATTGCACTGAAAAAGTTCTGAGACATACAATTTGACCCTCGCCCCCTCACCTTCAATGGTTGTACCTTGCAGCCCCATTTTTGTAACGGTTTTTTTCACCTGCTCGCAACCTTCGTCCTTTCTTACTATGCAATCAGAAACCTTTCATGGTAACAACCGATCATGCAAGAACCATCAACATTGTCATTAATGGGCAAAAAGATCGAGGATATATCCCATTATTATGCATTAAACCAATATGTGCAAAGAATTATTTTGTCCCTTCTGATTGTTCATCTCGAACACGCGTCGTTGTATTGGTCTACTCAAGAAATATATAATGCTTAATAGCTCATTGCAATATCCACCATGTTCGCATTTCTATGTATGCAATTAGTACTGTTTAATGTTAACAACGCATCATGCAACAACCGTCCAAATTGTCATTAATCAACGAAAGTGTTGAGGACATCTCCCATTCACATGCTTTCGACCAAAAATTTTTGAGGGTTATATTATCCCTTCAAACTTTTCATTTCATTCATTGTCTGGAACAAAAAAACGTTCTTGTAGACTTATGGCAGAAGTTCGAGAGCAGTTTTGTGGAGATACAGTAAATATGTTCGCACAAGAGGACCAGACATTCCACTAGTCCAGGGCATACTTTTATTATTCATCCCGTTTTACCCATAATGAAGTCATTTGGACCTCTAGAATCGCTCGTGCAGGCTGCGTCCCTAAGGTTTTTGACTATAAGGAGGTGGTCTCTTGGTGCACCGAAAAATATATTCCAGGCAAAAGAATTATTCCACTGCGCGAACACTCTCCTGTTTCTTTGTCAACTCAGGTCTTCCATGAGATGTTAAAATTGTTGAAACCAACATTGATGTTTAGAGGACAAGATTGCAAGCAGTTTCTAGAAAAACATCATAATGGGTTGGACATATTAGCCGACTTCCTCGAAGACCCAACAACAGTTCTTGAAGATATCACAACATTGCAGGTAAGATCCTTTAGAAATCCATTCTGGGAAATTGCTTGGTTTTTTACAAGAATAATGAGACAGGCATCCACAAGAAGCATTTCCCGTATAATTATTTATATTTTTCATTTCACAGTCAAGGACTAATACATTTTCGATTAGGGGAACCTAATTTCCATTGATATTTGTTCCCAGTTGTCACAATTCAAAGAATCGAATAAATGTTATATGTCATCGTACTTGATTTTCGCAATTGTGTATTGTTGTTCGTTTCCAAAACTTTCTCTTTCAAATAAAATAAACTGTGGATTCGACCCAGTAAAATTTTGGCACGAGTTCCTATGGAGGCATGAGGCCTTTCATTGTTTTATGAAGTTTTTAGTGGCTTTGTCTCAGTTTTCAAATATTTACTGTTAGGCCACTACTACATTGGGCGCAAATTATGACGGTTTATAATTTCGTCGTATTTTTTTTTGCATTTTTTGTACTAAATATACATTTTTTTTTTTGGGGTCCAAATGTTGGTTGCTCTAGCGACCAACATTCCAGGTTGGTTGTTTTAACGAAGAATCTTGGTCGCTCTAGAAGATAACCACCATTTAGTCTCTCTAGCGACCAACAAGGGCATGTGTGGGAATCAAACGGTCATTTGCGTTAAATCAATCATATATATATCCCAGTTATGACAAATTTTCGATAGTTACGACAATCATTTTCTACAGTTGAAAAAATCATTCGGGTGTTATAATGCAATGGTGTTCTGGTTTTTATGAAATCTTGATTTCAATTCTCTTTCAAGAAGAGAAACATTTAATTGATCAGACTCTACATAGATGAGATTTTGAAGGTCAGTACTTAAAATTTTTTTGTGTGATTTAGTAATTTGGTGCTATTGAACTATTTTATGGTTTATTTTCACTGCTTCTAAGGGTTTAGAGGAAGAGTTTATAGGCGCTAATTATGGATAAAAGATATATGTGTTAAGTATTAATGGTAATACATACAAATATTTAGGGGTTACAAGGGATAATTCTTAGGGGTTATATATGCTAGGGTTTTAGTATTTAAGTGATGAAGATGTTATAGGTATTTGGAAATAATGGGTTATAACTATTAAAAGTTAAATGAATTATAAA
>JZKD02S1074661.1:59710-97307 GCA_000966675.3 Picea glauca
TATATATATATATATATATATATATATATATATATATATATATATATATATATATATATATATATATATATATATATATATCCACAATTATTAATATATTACCTCTCATTTTTTTTCATTCTAACTTTCCTGAAGAGGTGTTCCTAATCTTCAAATTTTTTGATGGAGTTCACATCCCAAATGCGATCCACTGCAAGCATAGTTGGTGCTTCTAATTTAGGAAGATGTTGACTAATATACACCATGGATTGATATACCATATATCCCTTCACCATAGAACTCTCAGGACATGCTCTTTGTCTAACCAAAGCCTTCAATGATTTCAAGTGCCTCTCCACCATCCATGTTGATCTTGTGTGCACACGTCCACAAATTTCAATCTCCTAAACTTGGTGTATGAGGTAGTGTTCATGTGCATTGAAAAATGTTGGAGGTATATACTTTTTCATTTCACACATTAGCTGAGGAATTTATCTCTTCTAATACTTTATATCATCTTCATTGATTTATTTCAATGACAACCATCTACATGAGATCATGACACAAGAAAATAATTTGTTTCAACATAACATAATATATATTACATTACAAGTAAAAGACATGTCATTAAGTACAACAACAAATTGAAAGAACATTTTGCCAATAAATCACAACTACTTTCTTCATATATTTTCCAAGATCATATATAATTTGTTTGACATTGTTGTCAAAGTCGTTTGGGAGAGATAGCGGTAGAACATACTATAAAAAAAAAATGAATTGTTATTTGTTTCAGCCAAAGTAGACAAAAAAGTAATAAAAAATCTTAAAATATGCATAAGGCCAATATATAAATATGTATACCAAAATTATTACCTTAATGAAAGTATGCCAATCATGTGTTTTTACTCCACCAAATTCACCTTTCTTCATTAAAATATTATTTATGTTTGAAGCAAAACCCGTGGGAAATTTAATTATTTGAATGACCTCTTTTACATCATTGATTTGTTTATTTGTTAATAAACATGGAAGGTTATTTCGTTCTCCATATCTATTTGATCGGATCACACTTCACATTGCATGATTGGATTCCTAAATGTTAGTACAAATTTTGACAATTTTTTCTTTATCTCTCCTACCATCTATGATTCACCATAATGTTTATGTCACATTCTTCCCGATATTAATTGTATCAAACAAATGAAATATTTTTAGCTTCTCATATTAGGACAACCTCATGAATTGAGTGGGATAACATTTCATTCCTCGTGGACGCCCATTTTTAATACCTTCTTGATGCCTTCATGAAGCATAAAAGAAATCACAACAATAATTATCAAATATGGTAAAAGAAATTCAATGATTAAAATAAAAATTCAAAACATTACATATATGATACATAAATAAATTGCATACCTTGACGATTTCTATTATATTCCAACCTCCATAGGTGAGGTGTCATTCTTCATGGTTTTAAACTAGTCTCTTCTTTCCCATTGAAAAGATGTTTTTCAGTAGTACGATACCTATGGTTCTTAGCGAGGAGGTGCCAATACTCATAAAACACCACATTTTCTAAACTTTTTGAATGAAGATACTTCATCTTAGGACCACAAACTAGACATGAAAATTTACCGTTTGTTTGAAGACCTACAATAGATGGATTAATGTAAATTATACAATGTGATTATTTAAAAATTAAACATGCAACATGATATATTTAAAAAATTGTATAGTATTAAAGAGAAATAAAATGCTACATACCACAAAAATGTGTTAGTCCCAAGGCATCATGAATTTTCCATGAATGTATTCCACGAAATTTAATTTTCTTCTCCCTGATTGGTTTATAGACGTCATACACAGTGATGCCAACCCATAACTTTAGTAGCTCGTCGATAAGAGGCTCGATATATACACTCCTATATTTAACTTGGTTCTTACCTAATTGTTTGAAATTACACATAATTACTATAACCATGATATGTATATATAAGAAAATAAATAAACAAAACATATTATGCAAAAAACAAAACAAATGAAAATGTTACATTCAAAAAATTAATGTAAACAAATGCCTGGAACAATCATTGTCAACATTATGTGCTCCCTCTTTATTGACATCCAAGGAGAAATGTTATTGTTGATAAAAAAATAGGCCACAGAGAGTAAATAGACCTAAGCTTTCCGAATGGATTAACACCATTAGTTTCTAATGAAAGCCTAAAATTATGAGGTTCATCTTTGAAATATTCCCATTTTTCCTCAATTTCCCTAAATGCATAACCATTGGTAGGAATTCAAGGAACACCATCTTCAATTCTGTTACATGCATGGTAATCCATAAATTGTTCTATGCATTCACTCTTGAACAATCACTGCAAACGTGGAATTATGAAAATATGACGAAGAACCTTTCAAGGCACCCTTTTTGTTACTTGATCGGTTCGATATATACTGATAATACATTTCAATCATTCTGTTTTCGAAGCATGTTGTCCATAATATATAATATGATCATTAGGACATTCATCTATAGTTTGATAATCGATTCCAATGTCTTTCATAATGACATGCAAATCTCAATATGTGCGAGGTAAAATATTTGATGATGGTAACAAAAATTCATCTAGCAGTCTACAACATAACAAATAACTAGTTAATGTAAAGTATATTAATTGTAAAAATTGCATTCTTATTTTACACATTAATTAACACTAAAAAAAAAAAAAAAGTTAACATTTATGTATATGAGATGAAACATATTACATACCTTAGGATCTGTGTCATACAAGTGTTCGAAATTTTTTTCATAACCTTAAAGTTCACTAGCATCAATGTAGCAGAGAGAAGATTTTCTCTTGAGCCTTCATAAAGTCGTTTATTTTCCTTTTCTAATAAAGGTTCATCATAAATACCATCACTGTCTCCATTCTCATCCGACTAAGAAAACAAATCTTAGATCATTTGATTTGTCCCATCATCTTCTTCTGTGGGATCATTAACTTGATTTGTCCCATCATATTCTTCCACGGGATTTAACTTGATTTGTCCCATCATCTTCTTCCATGAGATCGCCATTTTCTTGATCATGTTCCTTTTCTTGTACAACATCATTTCTACTACTACTTGGTGCAATATTTTGCAGAAAGTTAGAGGGAAAATCTAACTTTATAATTACAAACAATCATGCAAAATTAGTGTGTATAACAAATATTCAAACAATATATATACACATATATAATTTTATATAAAATCGACAATATAAAAATAGATAATGAATATATAGCTAATTACCACACGAAGATATTCATTCAATCCCCCATGAATGTGCCCATATTCCCTACAATGTTTTTTAGTTGTTTCTATTAAAATTCTTATGGGACATGTAGTGCAACATCTGTTGCAAGGGCAGTAACATCTACCATCACCCTTTTCACCCTCTTTACTTTTTTTCCCACCTCTAATATTCTGTGACATTATTCTACACAAAAATACCCTTTTTGAAACGTCGTTGTTATAGAAAGATTGTTGCAACATCTCTATTTTGCAAAATATTTATACATATTTTTTTCGTCGTAAGAGCAACGAACGTTGACCAAGTCAATGTTGATTTTTTCAAATAGTATAACAGTCAATGTTGACTTTTTCAAATAGTGTAACTGTCAATGGTTATCATCGCTCTCGTAATAATAACCAAAGGTCATCGCAATATCGACGATAGTCCACTATCTTCACATTTTTCGCTTTTGATACATACATCTGGTGTAATGTACCTCAAATTCACCATAATTTTTTTTTCTATGACATAATTCAATTTCGTTTAAGCTTTAGAATTTAAGAGAAGGTAAGATATAGTTCTGTCCATAATGACATTATTACATCAGTCTAATTTACTTCGAACATAAAAGCTTATGTGGATAAATTCTTCCATAATTATAACACGTCCCTTAACTTTAAAACTACTCCAACATACTTATACATATATAGACAATATCTAAAATTAGTTCAAAGGAACCCTTGAGGTTCAGAGAAAGGATCTAGGTGCACAGAGTTTAACCTCTGGGTGGTTGTGCAAGAGAGAAATTGAAATGAATGGTGGAGACACTTCGGGGAGAAGTGATGAAATCCTAAGAGCCATAGGATCACACCAAGTTACAAGGGATTTAAGTTCTTAGAAGCACCCCAGGAGAGGATTCGTATGAATGGTGGAAACATTTTTTGGAAGAAGTGTCGAAGTTGTGAGATTCGTTGGATCTTGCAGAGAAACGAGGAGATTAAGGCCAAGCGTCTTCCAACACTCTAAGGCATTGAATTTTGCTATTTCGTAGTTTGGGGTTTGGAGAGGCAAGTGATTTTGGAGTCGCTGCGTCGTGGACTCCCTGTTCATGAAATTGCGAAACAATTGACATCGTTCATCAAGGAGGACACGTGACGAGTGGTCAAGGTTCTGGGAAAATCCTGAAAGGTTGTGGACCATCAATCCAGTGGGATTGTGGTTGTCAGTTAAAGAGGAATATGGACCATTGATCTATCAAGGGGGAGATTCCGGTATTTTGGGGTCCATGAGTTCAAAGGATCTAGAACAGGAGGAACTCTTGCATCGCGATTCCCTGAATCACGAAAATTTGGTAGCACTTTGACGTTAAGCGCGTGGTCACATGGATGGAGAATCAGGGCAATCCAGAACCGTTAAGCCCCCTTTCGGCATTTCGGCGACCGAGAGTTGGAAGGACACGGAGTTTGGAATTTTCAAAGTAATCAGTTCTGCACATTTAAATTATGCTTTTAATTGCAAGGTTGGATCTTCATGACTACTAAAATAGTAGGTACTTTGATTGTATACTATGTGCGCGTATAAAGGCGTATATTATCATTCTTAATGTAGGGAATTTTCTTTAACTCTCCATTAACATCTATACTTATTTCCACCTATAGGTATGTACATACCTATAACTTTCTCTAACTATATATAGAGCAATTCACTATCATAGGTATAGTTTCATCTTGATTCTGGTTTAATAATTGGAAAGATCAGTTACGTGCTATAGTCCTGCATATTTACTTACAGAAAATATAAACATGCAAGTATATCTATCTAACTTGGGTCTCATTCTTACACAACAATAGCTTACACATCAAGCATATTTAACTCGAAGGATCCCATCTTGTTCTCTACAGTTTATGCCATTAAATAATAGTCTAATTACGAAATTTCGAATGCTTAAAGGTATATGACCTCATGGCAAGAAGAACTCTTAGAAAAGATCGCACTAAAAATATGCTTAATTAGTTTAATACTTTCATATACAATAATTTATGTACTTGTCATGCTCTGTACATAGTGAATTGTAATATGATCTATTATTTCTATTCTACCTCTATCCCGGATGAATATCCTCCATCGTTTCTACCAGTTCATTCATTACAGTATTAGAGTTGTTCCCATAACAAATCATTCCTACTATGTTCCTACAGTTTCGTGAAAAAACAGAGGTCAATCGGGTTTCGGTGACTACAAATGACGAACATAAAAACAAAAGGACCACACTATTAGCCAAATTGCGAAATGCGGAAAGACTGTGGGCCCAACACTTCGGGGTTTCGGGGTTCGGGATTTCACGATTTCAAATGCCAAACACCAACACACAACAACTCTCGAATTGCGAAAATGTGAATGGAATGTGGGACCAACACTTCGGGGTTTCGGAGTTATGTGATTTCAAATGCCAAACACCAACACACAATAACTCCTGAATTGTGATAATGTGAATGGAATGTGGGACCAACACTTCGGCGTTTTGGAGTTCGGGTTTTCGGGGTTCAAAATTTCAGTGTTTACGAACACCTAACGCACAAACAAAACGAAATAAGAAAATCTTAATTGCGAAAAGGGATTAGGGTATGGGCCCAAAAATTTTGGGTTTCGGTGTTTGGTAAAGTAAAGGAACTCCGCATATATGTAACAAGCAAGTCCCGAATGCCGAAATATCAATTTTGCAATTAATCTCTTTTTAAAATCACACGTTCTAACAAATAAACTTAGACTAAATAAATGACCGGGTTCGTAATTGGTAAAAACAAATAATTACTGTGTTTTCTCAAAAAAATGAGTTTATCAAGAAATAAAATGAGTTTTCAAACTCAAAAACAGAAAATCATAATCGCAGAGAAAACCTCCAAAGCAGGGAATAACCAAATCAATTCAGGAAATACTTTCAAGCTATCTCACCCTCTGAGTCTAGAATTACAATATGATTCAAGTATTTATGGGGACAAAACTTGCCCCTTCAACCTTAGGAAAAATTAAATTAGGCGGTGATGGTATTTGGTGGCCTGCAAAGGCTAAGGCAGCCACTGCTTGACAGTGAACCTTCATGTCTTGAAGGGTCAAGAAGTCCACCGATCCGCCGTCATAAAGAGGTGAAATGATTACAAACCAACAAGTTTTTCCTATTACAGAAATGGATTATGACACGACAGATTTTTCCCATGGAAGTACTTCAATACATAATTAACATATACATATCACCAGTATAAATGATTATTTAACATAGAGAAGGAGTAGATCAACATATTTGAACCAGTTTTACGGGAAGGAAAAGGGAACAACCACGTTCCTCCCAACCGTAGAATAGGCAGCCAAAATTACTTACCTGATTCACCCCCTAGCCTAACCATGAATCCATGAAGGAGAACTTGGAAGACTCCTCCTCAGCAATGTCCACAATTCTAGTAGTTATCCCCTTGCCTCACACTTATTCAGCAGTGCTCATAACAGCAAGGAAAAGTCCATAGTCTCTTTTCTTAGCATACTTTTCAATGCATTGCCTCCTCTCATATGCTATTTGTCATTTGCCCAGGTCTTTTCCCTCCCTTGGGAATTTTCGCAGCTCTCTAAATCCCTAATTTTCAGGGGCTGCCAATGGCCAAATCACTGATTTTCCACTTGTAATAATCAACCTAGAGGTAGTTCCAACATGTTCCCCACTCATGGCGTCATGGTGACTAAATTTAACATGGTTGTTCCATTTGTCCTCCTGCAATCAATATAAAATATTTTGTTTCCATACAAGTGTCATAGTTAAATAGTTAGTTGGGTCAAATCAGGTCTTTACCCAAGAGTCACAATAATTAATTATAATTACCAAATTCAAAATTTGTAATTGCCATAAATGGCAAAAATTTTCCAAATTCGAATTTACTAAAAACGGAATAAATTTCCAGCAATTTTAAATTTCAAAAATATTTTATTTTTGGGGATGTCACATCTGGTTTCATCACAAGAGAAACGAACGCGGGCTAGATTTATAAAAAAATTGAAAATTTCAACTCTTTATCTTCAATTTTGCGATGAAAGGGTACTTTCGTCGCAAGTAGTCATCGCAAAATTTTCAATATGTAGTAGCGAGTTCCATTAAAATGCATCACCTTCACAACTCAATCTGATTCATGACCCATCTAGGACATCCTAATTCTCTTTCTCATGAAATGTGCACAGTTCCTTCGATGCAGGGAACTAATCATGCTCCAAGCTACACAACATGGAGTCACATGCTCCCATGTTACACCTTCCTTGACTCAATCCACAATCATACAAAGACTACCTCAATCAATGATTATGTCAATGTATACACATTATTGATAAATTATTAGATATGCAGCTTCAAGATCCTTCAACCTCTTCGCATAACACCTCCACATTGAGTCCTCAACAACAATCAATCCTTCTATCATTCCTCTATTGCATGTCTTCTTCATCAAGAGATATGAAATATTCTCCTTTCTCTTTTAACAACATATTTAACAACTTCTTCATCTTCATGACTCCATGTTCATCCATCTTAAATTCAACAACTTCATCCATGCTTCATCCTAGGTCACTCATTTTCAGGATGTCATCTTCTACTTGGGCATTCTCTTTGACATCTTCATCATCTGCAACCCTGTGATTCTCCAATTTTTGTAATATATGCAATTCCTTTTCTTACAAATCATCATTCTATTGCATCTTATTCTCATTCAAGTAGATTAACTTCCATCTATAGACACAAATTTGTTTCTTCTTGCAAACAAGAAAATAATATATTAATGGAAAAAACAAGAATTCCATATTCAATCCCTCCTTTTCTTCATCACATCCGAAACAAATACACCTGACTCTAATTTCCACTGCTATAATTTTTTTCATCTCTATTCTTCATCATTTCTCTTAGATTCAAATCCACTCAAATCCTCTTTCCACCATATGGAAACAATCGTCTCACCAACATGCTCCTTAGAAAATATGAGCCCAACTTCAAATCTAAGAAACCTTCCAACTACATTCCTCTCATAGTCACACTCGCTTATTTCTAGTGACTATGCATTTATATTAAGATAACAATCATGGATAACCAACACCACAAATAGCATCTCTCGAATCCTCTCGTGAACCACACTTCCTCTTTCATCCTAAGATAATAGTCTTGGATAACCACCACCACAACTACCATCTATCTCTAACAACCATTTATCTTAGAGATTATGTTCCTTCTCAACAATGACCTTATGGACTTTGCTTCATGGAATGTTATTTTCTTGGCTATCTTCTTATAGCTCAATCTTTTTCCATTCAAAAAATTCACTCTAACATTCTACCGCCTTGTTACCTCCATCCTAACTCTTGGTTTCTACACTTTCTTGACCTACTCATATTTATAGATAAATCCTCAAGAGTTATTTCATAGCCCTTAGATAGATTACTCTTCACATGCCCTTTCTCCATCACTAACTCCTACCATTATTATTCCAATAACACAAGTTGAAACCACATTATCCTAGGTTTTCTTTATATCATGGTTACATAGGAACACTATCAAGAAACCAATCCTCAAGAATTTAACTAAATCTCACACCCTTCCAGTTATTTCCTCCCATATTTGAAGCCAACTTGATGCCTTTCATTTTCTTCGATCCTAGAGCTAAACCATGCTCTGATACCATTTGATGGAGAGGGTGTCCAACCCCTACCTTCAGAGTACACATGCAAGGAAATAATTCCTTAAGTTGTGCATATCTGGACTCATAGTTACCATAATGATTCTTCCTCATTGTTATATTTCCTTGATTGTCAACTTGATCATGCCACAACCCCTAGAATTTTCCATCAACTATTACTTATCCATGTCTGATTCCTTGTAGAACCATAAAAAATATGCTACAAAACACCAATCTGTACTAACCTATCTATGACATATTCACTTGTTGCAACATTCCTCCTGCTATAACATGCCTTCTACTGTAACACACATCCTGATGTAACATGCCTCATGTTGCAACATGCCTCCTGTGACAACACATATTCCAGTGTGACACACCTATGCTAGAACACATCTCTATTGCAATGCATCTCTATTGTAACACATCTCTACTTCTCTGCTGCAACATGTCTCCTGTTGCAACACCTCTTCTACTACAACACGTCATTTATTGTGACATGCCTCCTCCTGCAACACATTCATTGTGAAATGTATCTACTGCAACATGTATATGCTACAACACTTCTCTAATATAACACACCTTTTCTGCAACACACCTCATGTTGCAATGCGCCACCTGCTGCAACACCTCTCCTCTACAACATGTCTTTTGTTGTCACACACCTTCTGTTGCAACACATATCCTACTTCAACAAGAAACCCAAATTGATATCATACATTCCATATAATTTTCTATTCACACCCCTTTGTGATAGCTTCAGCAGGATTACCATTCAATTGTGCCACACCATCCTGAACCAATGGTGAAATTCTAAACTAGGAACACATTCCCATATGTACATCTCTCATATCTATGGGATGCAAACATTCTTTTGTCGTCAAATAAAACTCTTTGCACTCTGTCTCATACCCAAATAGAAATGACCCCTCATTATCATCATATAATGAGATATTCAACAATATTGTACCTTTCCTCATGTGACCAAGGTCAGTTAAAAAAAACAGATATCCTCACACATATACACAGAATCGTCAATCAAAGTGCACGGTCTCTCTGATATTCACACCCACCTGGAGATGATCACAAATAAAGAATGGTATTCTACATAACCATGACACCTACACAATAATATCATAATAGGAATATTCTTGACTCGGATAGACGTCATCATAGGTGTAGAATTATCGAGGAAAGGAAAGGTAATTTCATCAAACATGAAAATAACATAAAAATATAACACAGACTCATCCATACAATTGCACATCATCTTCATGGCCGTATATGATCCTACAATCTTCGTTGGGTTTCCATGTTGAAGTCCATGTAAACCTCAACTACTTCTCTGTCTCATTGTCTCTCGTGACCTGTCCTCTTAGCGCCTCTGCGAGCTCTCCTAGAAAGATCTTTGATGCCATATTTTATTTCTTCAGAAAATGTTCACTTTAGTTTTCCCATCAGAATTCTCACACCCTTTCATCTTCCAAATTCATATTTGTCCTTTTCTAGGTGACTCTTCATCTCTGTGCGACCTTCCAGCTTCCACCAACAACACACTCTTCATTATTGCGCTATTTCCCTTTGTAACAATTTTGGTTGTCCTTCAATGCACTTGTCTTCTACTTATTATATAGAAATGTGTATGTCCTGTAGAGACGCCCCATATGTTGCACTACCACACTCTGCATCTACAACAATGTTGTCACTTCGTGTGGCCTATCGCATTATATCGCCCACAACAACCAATATTTTTCATAATACCTCTATCATGTAATGTAGTCGCCTTCACTGTGTCATCCCCAAGATGACAGAGCCGCTCCTTCATTACACCCCCCACATCCCCCTTGGTGTGGTGCTTCTTCTGGTGGCTATGTGGGATTGGTGTTTGGAGAATATATAATGTAGAATTTTTCTAGATATACAAAAACCTTCTAATTTTTGGAAAACTAATTATACCTTGCATATTTATTATGTATCTTATTTCCTTCCCAAGAGGGATCAATTTCACACCTCATTTTGCAATGTGCCTCCTACTGTAGCACCTCTCCTACTACAAAACGTCTTTTGTTTTCACACATCTTCTGTTGTAACACATCTCCTACTTCAACAAGAAACCCACATTGATATCATACATTCCATTGAAGTTTCTATTCACATTCCTTTGTGGTAGCTTCAGTGCAAGATTACCCTTCAATTGTGACACACCATCCTTAACCAATGGTGAACTTCTATTTACTAGGAACACATTCACATATGCACATCTCTCATATCTATGGGATGCAAACATTCTTTTGTCATCAAATAAAAATATTTGCACTCAGTATCATACCCAAATAGAAATGACCCCTCATTATCATCATATAATGAGATATTCAACAATATTGTACCTTTCCTCTTGTGACCAAGGTTATTTAACAAAAAAAGGATCCTCACACATATACACAAAAACATTAGTCAAAGTGCACGATCTCCYTCAGATGCACACCCACCTGCAGATGATCACAAATCAAGAATGGTCTTCTACATAACCATGCCACCTAACAACAATATCATAAGAGGACTATTCTYGACTCGGATGGACATCATCATARGTGTATAATTATTGAGGAAAGGAAAGGTAATTTCATCAAACATGCACATAACACAAAAATATAACAAAGACTCATCCATACAATTTCACATCGTCTTTATGGTTGTATATGAGCCTACAATATCCGTTGGGTTTCYAGGTCGAAGGCCATGTAAACCTCAACTACTTCTCTCTCTCATTGTCTCTCATGGCATGTCCTCTTATCGCCTATGCAAGATTTCCTAGAAATATCTTTGATACCATCTTTTATTTCTTTAGAAAATGTTCACTTCAGTTTTCCCATCAGAATTCTCACACCCTTTCATCTTCCAGATTCATATTCATCCTTTTCTGGGTGACTCTTAACCTTCATGTGACCTTCCAGCTTCCACCAACAACACACCCTTCATCAATGCGTTATTTCCCTTTGTAACAATTTTCATTTTCCTTCCATGCACTTGTCTTCTACTTATTCTACAGAAATGTGTATGTCATGTAGCAACGCCCCATCTGTTGCACTACCACACTCCGCATCTACAACAATGTTGTCACTTCGTGTGGCCTATCGCATTATATCACCTACAACAACCAATATTTGTCCTAATGCCTCTATCATGTACCGTAGTTGCCTTCATTGTGTCATCTCCAATATGACTGAGCCCCTCCTACATTACATCCCCCACATCCCCCTTGGTGTGGTGATTTTTCTGGTGGCTATGTGGGATTGGTGTTTGGAGAATATATAATTATTTTTCTAGATATACAAAAACCTTCCAATTTCTGGAAAACTAATTGCATATTTATTATGTATCTTATTTTCTTCCCAAGAGGGATCAATTGCGGGACAAGTACGATGGGCCCTATATCTTCCCTGTTGTACCTTGGGATGTTTCCATTATTCCTAAGGATGAGGCAGGTATATGATTGATTGATATTGTGACTCGGGGTAACATATTAGTTTTGAAATGGCTGATCTAGTGTCCGGAGGGATGAACTTCTTGGAAATTGTTGTTGAGGCATCATCTTCTCACTACACAACACATTGTCTCGTGTGAGATAATTTTAGATCCTAACAATTTCTAGGTCTCATGTTCTTTTCATATCAAAAGTATCTTGGAAGCATGGAGGAAGGTAATTGGCTTGGTGTTGTGGAAAATATTAGGTATTAAGGAAGGATGGGATTTGGCTACAAGACCAATTTTGAGTTGGAAGGTGTAGGGTACATGTGTTTCATACATTCCTCATTTTTAAGGATGGAGACTCAGTAAAAATAATATTTTTGTTCGAGGGATTTGTAGAATGCCAATACTGACTCTTGGAAGGACTAGCAGTCCATTTTTCGTGAATTTTCCCTATCTTCCATGTACCTCATATTATTGTGGAGATTATGATTCTTACTCCATAAGAGGACCTATTCAGAAAAAATATAGACATGCATTTCCCTTTTTGGTTTTATTGGGAGTGGGTCTTTGGGAGCCCTTTCACCCATTATGATTCTTGGAGGATGTACTCTCTTATTCATTACTGGCACGAACTCAACCCTATTATTAATTCATGATGGGTGTCTATTGAGACAAAGAGATGTTGGATGAAGAGATTGCATAATGCATCGTTAATATAGTTCAACTACAAACTTTAAGTGTTTCAATGGCTATTGATTTACAAGGGCCTTCCTACCAAGCCATGGTTGGTCAAAAGGAGACTTTCAAATGGGATTGTTCTTTTTCCAAGTCTTATTAAGAGTTTGTTCAGTTTGAGCATGGAACCACTTTGTACGGGAGGTTGCATTGGAGAAATGTATTATTGGGTGATTCCAAATATTTGGTCCTCTCATCACTCAATTATGTGTAGCTCTACTTGAAGATTTCATCCCTATTTGTTCTTTCGAAGCTTTGGTGCAAATATGTTCTTGAAAATGACATTAGCTCCTTGTATACACTTTGTCAATTATGGAAGGAAGAGGTTCATATGAAGTTGTTACATAAATACGCTTTATTGATAAAAAAAAATGTCAAGGGGTTGGATACAGATGCCTATTAATATTTTATTGTTGTTTTAGTTTATTTGAGGAAGAGGATGTACATCTTTGTACCTTCGAACTATTTTAGTTTCTTTGAGAAAGGGGATGTAAATACCTTTGTACATGCCCTTTAACTATTGTGTATCTTTTCTATTGAAAATAATTTTATGTAAATGTAAGAAGTATGTCTAAAAATGAAAAAATAGTATGAGTGGAAAATTATTGAATTCATTTTGTATTCGATTTTAAACAAAGTGTCAAAATGAGGTAGTATATATGTAGCACTAATTCTAGAATTTCATGGGATAAATGCTAGTCATAGGACATTTTCCCAATCAAATATGATACCTCTAATTAAACCATTAAAATCATCATTTGTAACCAATTTTTTTTTTTTAAAGTTACCACCTACCCCACACATTCACTTTGCATCCAATTTAAAGATAACTAAAATTTTAATTTTAATAAAAAATAAAAATGTAAACAAATATGTTAATTATTAATGAACATATACATAAATATACAAGTCCGTCCTAAGAGGGCACACCTTTAATTAGAATGAACATGATGAAATGATAGATAAAAGCTTAGATTACTCCTTTTGGGAGTGTAGAGATTAAAAACATTCCATTTAAACGATATTTACAAATCATCCCTTTTGAAATTCAAATTTAATAGTACCAAAGGCGCCAAAACAGATGACCGTTGCGATGCTGGAAACTTTTTTAACCATTACATGATATAAATTGATAAGTTACGATTGAAAAAAGCTAAAAGGCAATACAAATGCCGACCGTTGGAATGTCGAGACATGGAGTTTTTAAAACCCTAGGTGAAAGGCGACAAAAAAGATGAGCGTAGGGAAACATTCTTAACAGTTAGATTATATAAATTGAAAAATTACCGTTGAAAAAAGCTAAAAGGCAATAAAAATGCGGACCGTTGGAATGTCGAGGCATCAGATGGAGTTTTAAAAACCCTAGGTAAAAGGCGACCTGAATGGCTTTGTGTTTCAACTTCAATTGGTTTTTTCTGCTCTCTTCATGAGTCTGCACTATGTGAATCACTCCATGTTTCGCAGTAGGTAAATATTGGCGATCTGTAAATACCTTCATATTACTGTGAATTACCAGCATGGCTTCCATCAAACTGGGCGTCTTAGGAGCCTCCGCAAGGTAATTAAGATCTTCACCAAACTGGGCGTCTTAGGAGCCTCCGCAAGGTAATTGCGCTTGCTGAAATTGTTTCAATTAATATTTGTGTGGTTAGAGACATAAACAATAGGTAATGAAATTTACATTAGTATTGGTTGTAAATCATGTTTTCCATTAATATTTATGTGTTCAAAGAAAATTCGACAGGAAAGTTATTTTAGGGTTTTAGGAATTGTTTATGTGTGGCATCTGTGGAGGCAGGGATAGACCTCACAAATTATTGTGTACGACAATTAATATCTGCATACCTACTCTTAAAATAAATATTGTTTAAGTCTCTGATAAGGAGGTTTGATTTTTGTTTGTATACTGCAAGCAGATCTGAATATTTCAATCAGAATTTTCCATCGTTTAGTTTATAGTAATTAGTCTTTTTTTTCTTTTTTTTCAGCTCTACCACTAGATAGTACTTAGTGTTATATGGACATAACCCAAAGGAAGGGATTCCGTTCAATATTTGCACTGGCTTTGATTTAAAATTTAAAAACGAAGAAAGGTATTTTATAGATTGTTATTTTTTATATTTTTTTGGATTTTTTTAAAAACAATTCCATTTAAATATGAAACAGTGATTCTTGAAATAACCTGCACTGGCTGAGGAGTTTAAGAACATAATAGATTTTCCATGTGAGAAGATATTTAGGAATTAATCAAAATATGTACAACAAAAAACTCCATCTCCGGCCTTGCCTTGTGAATTCATTTACTGTGCAGTTGAGAGGTCATTCCTGCTCCACGCTACTTATTTTTGGTCGAATTATTTAGTTCTTGGCCTAGACGATGGTTTGAATTTGATACATTGAATTTGTTGCTGCCTGGCCACACGATTTTCTCTTTGTTAATTATATGATATATATTTTTCACATGTCGTTTATTATATTGCTACCATAGCTCTTATCTTCTCAACCTGATACTTTTGGCAGAAACCAATATTGTTGTCAATGGCCATGTCGATGTGGATGCCATCACATCTCTTTGTCTTTTTCGAAGTATCAGGTTCCAAACTCTTTCTTACACTTTTGATTTTTGAATTTTTCAAGTTTATGATATTACAATTTTTTTTAATTGCGAGTATGATTATTCTGCTATTGCGGATTCAGGTTTTTACAGTCACTATTTTTTTGGTTGGAAACTTGTTTAAGGACTAGCGTTACCTATTTTTAGTTGGAAACTTGTTTTGCAATTATCATAAAAATATTAACTTTTTATAAAATGTAAAGTTAGATTCAACATTATTCAAATTAGAGAAATATGATATTATTTTATAATTTTTTTTATAAAATAATAATTATATTAAGAGTTATTTTCAGTTTTTATTTTGTTTTATGTCATGTGTATTTTTTGGTTGTGTTATTTGTTTTATTTTGTTATATCATTTGCATTAGATTGAAGGTTCTACTAGTATCATATCATGTATGAAGGCCTAAAGCATCTGCCATAATCTCTAATAATAATAGAGAGAAGATGTATAGAGTGTTCATATAAGGAGACTCTTGTGACCCGTTAATAATTTAAATAAATATAGAACATTTTTAATATTATCAACATTTTTCATTTATCTTTTAATTTTTTTTAATAAATATTCAATCTAAATGCTTAACATAAAATTATTAAGTCAATTTAATAAATAAATACAGTTCCATTAAATAGAAAGATAAAAAGAATTTCAAGATACATATTTATTAGGTATATCTTAAATCATTTTTTAAAAATGGATACACTGGATACTAATAATTTAAAATAAGAAAATCCTAATCTTTTCATCAGAACATAAATAAGATGATAACATATGGTGTTACAATTCTTTAGTTAAACTTATTAGTTTTTAGTAGTTTCTTCTGCATCAAAACTTTCCTACATTAAACTCCTATATTAAGATTTTTAAGATTAAACTCATATATTCAGATTTTTAAGATTTTTTAAATTAAATTACCAAATGTTACATTTTCACAAAAAAAAAAAATCTCATTTAAAAAATCTTTAAAACATTCCTTATAATACTGAACATCCCAACCAGCTTCACTTCCTATCTATTTAACAAAATATTACAATCTATATCTAACAAGTATTTCACTTCCTATCTATTTAACAAATATTACAATCTATTTAACAAATATTACAAGTATTAGAACTGGTTCTTAATAAATATAAATGTGAAGAGATATAACTCATATATACCATATTACGACAGGGTTTTCATAAATCTGAACAGTTTTTTCATAAATCTGAATAGAGATGCCAACTAGGTCACGATTACCCCTTCGAATTGGTAGGATGGCTAGTTGTCCACGAACTTATAGTCAAAGTAAATTGCTGAGCAATATCGTACAGTTCATTACCAAACAATTTAGTCTTAGGCTATGGTCACATGAAACTTTATTTTTTACTGGAAGTTTTTCCAATCAACTAATTTAAATTTTACAGATTGGTATAGTTTAAATTAAAAATAACAAACATTCCACCACATCCAAGTTGGGTTTTTAAGAAAATTTAAATGTTACACTAATTTGTTCCTCAAAAGGGTTCCATTCATTTATTTCCGGAGGCTTATGAAACTCACCAAGCTGTTTTCCGTCACCGGTCTCGGGGTTTGATATCGAAACTCATAGCATCCACTCCAACAGTTTCCATAAACGAACCTATTACATGATTGAAATTATATTACACGATTGAAATTATTTTACGGACAAAATTCCATCATCAAATCCCCAATTTCTTTCACTTCTGCAGCAATTTATAGGTTCAGTTTTCCGTTGATTTTGAACGAAAAAACATCTCCCGTTCATTACTTATCACCCTAGTGAAAATCCATCACTTTTTTTTTTAATTACGATAGAGAAAGTAAATTACTTATCACCTTAGTGAAAATCCATCACTTTTTTTTTTAATTATGATAGAGAAAGTAAAAAATACAAGATGTAAAAATTTGTTTTACACATAATAATTTAGGTAAACATACACACTATTTTTAAATATATAGGAAAAGTTGTTATTAAATACAAATGGTTAATATAATATACAAATTTTATTTTTTAAAATGTAGATTAATAATTATTATAATTTATTTATATTTATATTTAATTATATAATAAATTTTAGATATAATTAAATTCTAAATTCTATAATTCCACCACTAAATCATGTTTATATTTATAATAATGTTTATTACCATTAAATCTTTAATTTGACATTTTATATCCTTATATCTATAACATATAACTATTAAATTTAATAGTATATATAATATCGATTTTTTTTCAAATATATATACTTGCATTTATAATACATATAATTTTAATCTCTTTAATATATTTATCCTTAATATTTATAATCTTCTATCCCCCAATTTAATAACCTTAACCATTATAATCACTAATAACATTGAAACTCTAATAACTATAATTAATAATGCATAATTAATATAATTAATAATGCATAATTTATATAGCTCATGTAACCCTAAATCTTTATTTGATATATAATCTCCATTAATTCTTATAATATCTAATATAACCCTTAATATGAATAACATTTTTTACTCTTTATCCCTCACCCTTCAAGCATATAACTCTTAATACAACTCTTATAACTCTATCTCTTAACCCCTATAACTCATAAACCCTAAAGCTCACGCATATGACTCCTAACACCTCATCCATATAACGACTATTCACCATTTCCACATCATGCATATAATCAATATTCCCCATTTCCTATAAGGGTGAGTGCAAGCCAATGATGGTCTCTCATGAGGCATTAGTGACAATGCAAACCTCGAAAAACACCAATCTATTAAATTGGGTGGACTATTCAAGGTACTTCTACAATGAATTTGAATATGGTGTAAGAATATGAAACATAGGACATTGAATTATCTTTGTGAATATACAACTGTTATTCATAGACATTGTGAATAACTATGTCAAATTTGATTTTTTCTAAAAGTGGTATCTTATTTTTCCAACAAAATATAAGGTATATGTTTTTGTTCATGTAGGTGTGTCTTAACGTTGAAATTTCCTTCCAAAAACTTGTATACCTGTAGAGAACCCATTTTTCTTGTACCGTGTATTCTTGGAAATTTTTAATATTAATTTATATTTTTTTTAAATGATCAAAGTCAACATATGCCTCGATTTTGTTCATGCAGGCTAAAAGGGTCTTAAAATGATCAAAACATTTTTTTTTAGATCGTAGGTATCAGTCTCATCTTGTGCCGCATACAAAGGTATCACTGAATTGTGTAGCCTATAGAAAAATAACGTCAAAGACAAAGATATAGAGCAGTATTCACAAAAATGGAGGTTTTTATGAATTTGTGGACTAAGCCACTAGGTTTGTCATCCAAAACCTAACTCCAAGCCAACCAAGTCAACATACACCTTGTCAATCCCACCTAAAAAAATGAATTCAAATAAGGGAGCACACGCTCTAGGAACGCACATGAGCTATAGGAGAACACACACGCTACAAGAATGCATGTGTGCTCCTCTTTGTCTTGCTCTCTCCCCCTCTCACACACTCTCTCTCTATCCCCCTCATCCCTCTATCTCTCTCCCCCTCATGTCAATTTATCTCCTACATCTACCCATCTCCTACATTTACCTCTCTCTCTACCCCCCTCTTTATTTTCCTCTCTCACACTCTTTATTTCCTTACTATGCCTTGCTCTCTCTCCCTCCCACACACAATTTCTACCCCCCCTATATGTCTTCCTCTATCTCCCTCCAGCACACTAACACACTCACTCTCTACCTCCCTTCTTTGTCTCCCTCTCTCTCCCTCCCACACTCTCGCACAAACACTTTCTATCCCTACTCTATGTCTTCCTTTGTCTCCCTCCCACAATATCTCACACACATTTTATATCCCCCCTCTATGTCTCCCTCTCTCTTCCTACCACACTTTAACACACTCACTCTCTACCTCCATCCTTTGTCTACCTCTCTATACCTCCATCCTTTCCCTCTTACTTATAAGTGTACTTATATGAACATGACCATGGCTTAGACCATGAAATAGACCTAGACCCCCCTAGCTCTATTGTAACACCCCAAGTTCGAGCCCCTGTTGAATTGTAATTGTGCTTATAAGCTGGTGAGATGAGTGGTTATAAGCTGAGAGACTTATGTGTTTATTAGGCTGGTGAGCCAGATGCTAAGGCCAATGAGCCTGATTTTGTATATGTAAATATACACAAATCATTAATAAAATTACACTGTTGCGTGTAGACCCTCCACGAAGAAAGAGTTATGGGGGACTAAGCTCCACTAGGTGGGGAAGGGGCTAATCGAGAGGGCTTACCTCTAAAGGAATAATATTATATTATTATTTTCTAGAAGCTAAGGTTTGATATAACCATGTTGTCCTAAGTTCCTAGGGGAAAGGGGGGACAAGTGTTAAGTGGAAGTCATGCGGCTTCAAGGAGACACGTGTCAACCTAAGCACATGCAGTTTTAGGTGGGCAAGTCAGCTCGTTTAGGGGTTTTCTCACCATGCTCACGAGTCTCATGATTCTCACGACTGTCACAAATCCTTCACCATTGCATCTCTACTATCGAGAGGTTAGACACCCTAGAAGAGAGCCACACTCCCCACTAATGCATGCACGATTGTAACCTGCAGTTACTCGACATTGTCCTTTGTGTTTTTCCTATGAATCGAGACGCATTTTTATTCACCTGGGCCATCATGTGTCTTAGCGTATGGTTGTTTCCACATTTGGTGTCCATTCCCATTTTCTGTTGCTGTCGTCACCCATGTGTTCGTTGAATGTTGTTGCTGTATTTCTTAGGAGTTGAATTGAATAAACAGGTTGTCAGGCCTGTGAGTAACTCTCCGAGGTGAGAGAGTGTGTTGGGAAGTGAGTTCTCCTGGAGGGAGTCCTGTAGCAACTACAGTACTCTGAGACTTTTGGTCCAGTCTGTTGCTGAAGACCAAGGTAAGGGAGGTGTAGTGGTCGATGGACTTGTAATAGTGAAGGTGTACCCTCCTGGGGTGGAATAGGCGTGTGTGGAATGAGGGTCTATGGGTTGTGTGTGTAAGTGGCTCCTGGGATAAAATATCCTTCCTGTTTTTCTATGCAACTTCCTTGTTGTCCTTTCTAAGCCTAGAATTCCCTTGCCCATTGGAGTTTAGTCCTAGCTCGGGGGTGACCCACTGCTGAGTGTGATGAAAAGCATGGTCTAAGGCTAGGAGTTTCGTGGAAGGTCTGCACGTAGTTGGTGGTCACCTATTAAAATATAAGTACCAATTCATTTTTCATTGTTTGTTGTGTATTTGTATTTTCATTATAATTAATGAGTAATGCATGTATATATATGTTGCGTGTAGGTGTTAATGTTGCTTCCACATGAATATGTGTATGAGTAGGGTATTGTCGTTTTTTTAATTGCATCAGATAGATATATATTTATGTGTGTGAATACCAGATGTTATCTCTATCTTCCGGGTAAGTTTTATATGTGATTATTTCCACAAAGTTACTTGGTGGCATGGCCTAGCCTATTCTTTAAGGCCGGGAATATCACAGAAATGGTATCAGAGTAGTAAAGGAAAATAAAAGGTTTCTTCCATAGTGTTACCCGACTAGGGTCGCTAGTCGGGGAACGTTACAAATTGGTATTAGAGCCAAGGTTTGGACACTGAGCCTGGATGGGCCATGTTAGTGGTGAGAGAGACAAGATTTCAAAGGGAATTGTTGTTGAAAGAGAAAAAAATGAATTGCAGAGCATTCCAGAGTTCCAAGAGAATAATTAGGCTGTGTTATGAAGCTCAGGAGGCGTAACGGTTTATGGAATGGTGGCAAAGAAAAGAGACTACAGTAACCATGGGTTTTGAACCACAAGGTTTGAAGTTGGGCCATAAGATATTTGCAAGGGAAAGACCAACGTTTTTCAGCCGCCAGATATAGAAGGAGATGCATGAAGGTTAACCTGGAAGTCCTTTAGACTTTGTGACTTTGGTAAAGTTAGGTGTTAAGAAGCAAAAGAAGGGCCGAAGCCTGAAGTTCCAAAGTCTCGGAGGGGATCTACACCATAGATCCAGGGAGAATCCTTACCATTAGAACAAAACAAGAGAAGAAGGTAAGATGCATGGTGAAAAGAGGATCTTAGCCATCAGATCTGCATGCAAGTGATTGTGAGCCATGGATCTCACAACCATTCATAATTTGACATTCATGAGAAACATGATGTGCTAAGATGAATCCATCGAACTCCCGAAGCCCGAAGTCTAAAGTGACGTGGTATGATGATGTCACCCAGGATGACATGGACTTCCTTAGTCCCACAACGTGTAAGTCAGAATGGAACTTTGACGACCATGTTAACTAAAAGAAATCTCACATGTGGAGCCACGTGCCACCACCTTAATTGTTGATATCCGTACCAGGTAGACCTGGAAGGTAAAGTAGATCAGAAGTTCAGAGTTCAAGAGTTCTATGTTCGGGAGAAACGAGGTATGCAAAGGTGAAATATTTCAAAGCTCAAAGTCTTGAAGTGATGTGGCTTGTTTTATGATCCTGATTTATTTTGGGCATGAAATGAGAGCGAAGATATAATAAAGAAATACATAGAGATATCACAAATATTCCATAATATAACAGAAATGTATCAGAGATGCAACCATAAACATAGATATACAGTAATACATGATTTCTATTAATGAAATAAATGTATAGAAACTATAAAAATATAGAGTGAAAGACTCACTAGAATGGTGGCACCTTATCTCTGAGAAGAGATGTGATGGCTACTCACATTCGCAAGAAGATGATTACAATGAGGCTCTGAAGGCCTTTTTACAATAAACAGGAATTCCCAAAACCCTAGACATACAAACCTAACCCTAGGAGATGAAGCGCCAAAATTCATGCGGGCCTCGTTTGGGTAAGTTAGTACAACAACTTCCCGAGGTCGTAACTTTTGCATACAATCTTTGTTTTAGGCATATGATAGCCCGTTGGAAAGATATCACTGAGGATATTCATTTTGGGGGCTCAATCATTCCTTTATATTTCATTGAGAAGCTCGATCCTGAAAAACCTTCATTTAGGCCCTCAAAATGGCTCCAAAAGTTAAAAACTGCTAAAAATAGTAAATTGTTAAAATTCCCAAAATTGTCAGAAAACTTTTTTGAGCTAGTTGGAAAAGGTGGGTGGCCACCGATATCCACCTGGATCAATCCTCCCTCCTTAGGAATCAATGGTATCCATTGCGTTGAGTGCCTGGGGGAGAGGAAAAAACATTTGTTGAATCTGAATCTTGGTGAGCTGCTTGCTTTGCTCGAGATGTCGCACTGCTCGGTTTGTAGAAGGCTATCACGAGAATGTGGTTGGAAGGGTTGGATCTTTTTAACCAGTCTAGATACATGATATTCTTTTGTGCAAAAGGAATCTTTACACTTTTCTACAATCTTTTCGACCTGCTTCTATTGGATATAAGGTGCTTGGGTAGAGGTTGTAGTGGTTCCAGTATCCTTTTGTTCACCTTTTGAAGATATTGTGAAGAAGTTCAATTTTGTAGTATGAAATACTACCTTGCGACAATTTTTAGGTGGAACAATAGTCAGAACTGCCTCTAGTATTCTGTAGAGATGACCCCCAGAGAAACAATGACACTGCGGGGTCGAGACTCATAAACAACATGGCGCTTCCACCTATATGGTTGGACCAAGAGAACATCACAAACATCCAGTGGGGAAACATCACATAATACCTCATCCTTGAAGGGATAGATGCTGTATGAAAATTGACACTGCTCGCTAACATGAAGATCTCATCCTTGGCGAAGCCACTCGATGTTGTACAACTGCAGGTGTGGTGTTGTCGACAATCTCAACTGTTTAACGACCTACTCTGAGATGAGGTTCTTTTGGCTTTTGCTATCAAAAATAAATGCAGAAGGGTCCCCTTCATCCACATCCATGAATGAAAAAGGCGCTCCCCATCTTCAATATTTGTTGGTTCTTCTAGTTGAGTTGTTGTGGTCGCAACAATAGAAGTGGGGTCTACGTCGATGATTTGTCTTTTACCAGTATTTTCATAATCAGATGTTGAATCAGGTTTCAACTCCTTATCTTTGATCTTAGCCACCAATGGTTGTTTTGAGCAACATTCATCAGTGTTGTGCTAGGGGATTTTGTGGAAATCACACCATTTTCTGGTGTCCTTCTTTGTCTTCCCGTGACCCTTATTTTCCTGCGGCTTGGACTAGTTTTCAAGAGACTGTTTGTTAGGGCCATCTTTGTCATACTTTGGTTGTTGCAGATTTGCATACCCAAACTCTCGTTTGTTATGGTGCTTAAATTTCTTCTCGATTTTAACAACATATTGATAAGCAACACCCAGTGATCAGATGTCTAGAAAATCCATTTCAGTTTGGATGTATCTGTATAGATCCCCACGGTATTTCAAAACCAAATTTCATTCAGAGTCTTTGATACCTAGCTTGGTGCGCAAGGTATGGAAGGTATTGGTGAAATATGGAACTTCTTAGCCCCTTTCTTGCTGCAGTGTGGTCCATCTCATGTACTGGTCTTCATAGTTTCCAACAGGGCAATACTATTCCTTTATCGCGTCCACAAAAAAATACCAAGTGGGATTGACCCCATATATTCCAGAATCCTCTGTGGAACTTTGCTCCCAGTAAGTCTCCCACCAATGTTTGACACGGGGGAGAGATTTAAGGAGTGTGAAGGTGATATTTTCCCTGTCGAAAAAATGGTGAACAAAGAAATAATCGTCTAACAGATTTAACCATTTGTCTAGAGCATCCACATATAGCTGACCTTCAAATATGGGAATATCAAAATTAACCTATACCTTAAAAGGAAAGGTTCTTCCAAAGTGGTTGTTTGATGAAGATGCACGTATTTCTATCGACAGGCATTGAAATATGTGGAAAAAATTCTCCATCATTTTGTCCCTTTGTCCCGTGAGAGCTTCCTCAAGTAACAAATTTATAGGATCATCTTCTCCGTCATTTTTCTTTTCTTCCGCCATGGAGGGTTTCTTGGGCATGCAAGAGCAATTTTATTCAAGAGAGACAAGATCGATACCCAACTTTCTATACTCGGACCTTGTCGGGGACATGAAATGAAAAAACAAATGATCAAGAGCAGCCTCCTCTGATACCACTGATCCAGATTTATTTTTGGCACGAAATGAGACTGGAGATATAATAAAGAAATGCACAGAGATATCACATATATCCAATAATATAATAGAAACGTATTAGAGATGCAACCATAAACACAGATATACAGTAATACATGATTTCTATTAATGAAATAAATGTACAGAGACTGTAAAAATATAGAGTGAAAGACTCGCTAGAATGGCGACAACTTATCTCTGAGAAGAGATGCGACGACTACTCACATTCAGAAGAAGATGATTAAAATGAGGCTCTAAAGGAATTTCTACAATAAACAGGAATGCCCAAAACTATAGACATCCAAATCCCTAACCATAGGAGATTAAGCGCCAAAATTCATGTGGGCCCCGTTTGGGTAAGTTAGTACATCAACTTCCTAGGGTCGTAACATTTGCATATGATCTCCGTTTTAGGCGTATGATAGCCCATTGGAAAGGTATCATTGAGGAGATTCATTTTGGGGGATAAATTATTCCTTTGGATATCATTGAGAATATTTATCCTGAAAAACCTTCATTTAGGCCCTCAAAATGGCCCGAGAAGTTAAAAACTGCTAAAAATAGTAAATTGCCAAAATTTCCAAAATTGCCAGAAAATTGTTTTGAGCCAGTTGGAAAAGGTGGGTGGCCACCAATATACACCTAGATCAATCCTCCCTCCTTAGGAATCAATGGTATCCATTGCATTGAGTGTCCAGGGAGAGGAAAAAGCGTTTGTTGAATCTGAATCTTGGTGAGTTGCTTGCCTTGTTGGAGACGTCGCGCTGCTCGGTTTGTGGAAGGCTATCATGAGCATGTGGCTAGAAGGGTTGGACCTTTTTAACCAGTCTGGATACATGAGATTGTTTTGTGCAGAAGGAATCTTTACACTTTTCTACAATCTTGTCGACCTGCTTCTATTGGATAGAAGGTGCTTGGGCTGAGGTTGTAGTGGTTGCAGTATCCTTTTGTTCACCTTTTGAACATATTGTGAAGAAGCTGAATTTTGTAGTATGAGATACTACATTGTAGAAATTTTTAGGTGGAATAATAGTCATAACTACCTCTGGTATTCTGTAGAGATGACCCCCCAGAGAAACAATGACACTGCCGGGTCGAGACTCATAAACAACATGGCTCTTCTACATATACGGTTGGCCCAAGAGAACATCAAAGACATCCAGTGGAGAAAAATCACATAATACCTCAACCTTGAAGGGATGGATGCCGTATGACAATCGACATTGTTGGCTGAAACGAAGATCTCATCCTTGACGAAGCCACCCGATGTTGTATGGTTGCGGGTGTGGTGTTTTCGACAATCCCAACTGTTTGATGACCTCTACTGAGATGAGGTTATTATGGATTTTTCTATCAACAATAAAATGAAGTGGGGTCCCCTTCACCCACATCTATTAATGAAAAAGGCACTCCCCTTCTTCAGGATCTTTTGGTTCTTCTTGTTGAATTACTGCGGTCACGACAATAACAGTGGGGTCTGCGTTGATGATCTGTCTTTTACCAGTATTTTCATAATCAGATTCTGAATCAGGTTTCGACTCCTTGTATTTGATATCAGCCACCAATGACTGTTTTGAGCTAAATTCTTCGGTGTTGCGTGAGGGGATTTTGTGGAAATCACACCATTTTCTGGTGTCCTTTTTTGTCTTCCTTTGACCCTTCTTTTCCTGTGGCTTGGACTAGTTTTCCAGAGACTATTTGTTAGGGATGTCTTTGTCATACTTTGGTTGTTGCGGATTTGTAGAGCCGAACTCCTGTTTGTTCTGGTGCTTAGATTTATGCTCGATTTTAACAACATATCAATAAGCAACATAGAGTAATGATATGTCCAGAAAATCCATTTCAGTTTGGATGTATTTGTGTAGATCCCCACGATATTTCAGAACCAAATGTCAATGAGAGTCTTTGATACCCATCTTGGTGCACAAGGTATGCAAGGTATTGGTGAACTCTAGAATTTCTTGGACCCTCTCTTGCCGCAGTGTGGTCCATATCATATACTAGTCCTCATAGTTGCCAACAGGGTAATACTGTTCTATTATTGCATCCACAAAAAAATACCAAGTGGGCTAGACCCCATATATTCCAGACTCCTCTGTGGAACTTTGCTCCCAGTAAGTGTTACACCAATGTTTGACATGGGAGAGATATTTAAGGAGTGCGAAGGTGATCTTTTCCTTGTCAAAAAAATGGTGAACAAAGAAATAACCTTGTAGCAGATTTAACCATTTGTCTAAGGCATCCACATCTATCTGACCTTCAAATATGGGAATATCAAAATTAACCTGTACCTTGAAAGCAGAGGTTCTTCCAAAGTGGTTGTTTGATGAAGATGCGCCTGTTTCTATCAACAGGTGTTGAAGGACGTGGGAAAAATTCTCCATCATTTCATCCCTGTGTTGCATGAGAGCTTGCTCAAGCAACAAATTTATAGGATCGTCTGCTCCGTCATTTTTCTTTTCTTCCACCATGGAGGGTTTCTGGGGCATGCGAGAGCGATTGTATTCAAGAGAGATAAGCTCGAGACCTAACTTTCTATATAATCAGACCTCATCGGGGACATGCACTGAAAAAAAAAATGATCAAGAGCAGCCTGCTATGATACCATTGAACCAGATTTATTTTCGACACGAAATGTGAGCGAAGATATAATAAAGAAATGCACAGAGATATCACAAATATAAAATAATATACCAAAAATGTATCAGAGATGCAACCATAAACACAGATATACAATAATACACGATTTCTATTAATGAAATAAATGTACAGAGACTGTAAAAACAAAGAGTGAAAGACTCGCTAGAATGGTGGCAGCTTATCTCTGAGAAGAGATGTGATGGATACTCGCATTCACAAGAAGATGATTACAATGAGGCTCTGAAGGTTGTTTTACAATAAAAAAGAATGCCAAAAACCCTAGACATCCAAAAACCTAACTCTAGGAGATGAAGCGCCAAAAGTCACATGGGCCTCGTTTGGGTAAGTGAGTACATCAACTTCTCGGGGTCGTAACTTTTGCATACGATCTTCGTTTTAGGTGTATGGTAGACCATTGGAAAGGTATCATCGAGGAGATTCATTTTGGGGGATAATTTATTCCTTTTGACATATTTAAGAATCTTGATCCCGAAAAACCTTTATTTAGGCCCTCAAAATGGCCCCAGAAGTTAAAAACTGCTAAAAATTATAAATTGCCAAAATTGTTAAAATTGACAGAACACTATTTTGAGCCAGTTGGAAAAGGTGGGTGGCCACCGATATACACCTGGATCAATCCCCCCTCCTTAGGAATCAATGGTCTCCATTGTGTTGAGTGTCCAGGGGAGAGGAAAAAGTGTTTGCTGAATCTGAATCTTGGTGAGCTGCTTACCTTGCTGGAGACGTCGCACTTCTCGGTTTGTGGAAGGCTATCACGAGCATATGGCTGGAAGGGTTGGATATTTTTTAACCAATATAGATACATGATATTCTTTTGTGCAAAAGGAATCTTTACACTTTTCTACAATATTGTCAACCTTCTTCTGTTGGATAGAAGGTGCTTGGGCCAAGGCTGTAGTGGTTGCAGTATCATTTTGCTCATCTTTTGAACAAATTGTGAAGAAGATGAATTTTGTAGTATGAGATACTACCTTGCGACACTTTTTAGGTGGAACAATAGTCAGAAATACCTTTGGTATTCTGTAGAGACAACCCCCCCAAGAGAAACAATGACACTGCAGGGACAAGACTCATAAACAACATGGCACTTCCACATATATGGTTGGCCCAAGAGAACATCACAGAAATCTAGTCAGGAAACATCAAATAATACCTCATCCTTGAAGGGTTGGATGCCATATGACAATTGACATTGTTGGCTGACATGAAGATCTCGTCCTTGGTGAAGCCACTCAATGTTGTATGGCTGCGGGTGTTGTGTTGTCAACAATCCCAACTATTTGAAGACCTCTACTAAGATGAGGTTCTTCTAGCTTCTGCTATCAACAATAAAATGCAGTGGGGTCTCCTTCACCCACATCTATGAATGAAAAAGGTGCTCCCCCTCTTCAAGATCTGTTGGTTCTTCTGGTTGAATTGTTGTGGTCGCAACAATAGCAGTGGGGTCTATGTTGATGATCTGTCTTTTACCAGTATTTTCAGAATCAGATTCAGAATCAGGGTTCGGCTCCTTGTCTTTGATATCAGCTACCAATGACTGTTTTGAATGACATTCATCGGTTTTGTTCCAGGGGAATATATGGAAATCACACCATTTTACGGTGTCTTTCTTTGTCTTCCCATGACCCTTTGTTTCCTGTGGCTTGGATTTGTTTTCGGGAGACTGTTTGTTAGGTCCGTCTTTGTCATACTTTGGTTGTTGCAGATTTGTAGACTTGAGCCCCCATTTGTTTTTGTGCTTAAATTTTTGCTCGACTTTAACAACATATCGATAAGCATCACCGAATGATGAGATGTCCAGAAAATCCATTTCAGTTTGGATGTATATGTGTAGAGCCCCACGATATTTCAGAACCAAATGTCGTTTGGAGTCTTTGATACCCATCTTGGTGCGCAAGGTATGGAAGGTATTGGTGAACTCTGAAACTACTTGGCCCCTCTCTTTTCGTAGTGTGGTCCATCTCATGTATTGGTCCTCATAGTTTCCAACACAGCGATACTGTTCCTTTACCACGTCTACAAAAAAATCCCAAGTGGGCTCGGCCCCATATATTTCAGACTCCTCTGTGGAAATTTTCTCCCAGTAAGTATCCCACCAATGTTTGACATGGGGGAGAGATTTAAGAAGTACGAAGGTGATCTTTTCCCTATCAGAAAAATGGTGAACATAGAAATAACCATCTAACAGATTTAACCATTTGTCTAGGGAATCCGCATCTATCTAACCTTCAAATACGGGAATATCAAAATTAACCTGTACCTTGAAAGGAGAGGTGCTTCCAAAGTGGTTGTTTGATGAATATGCATCTGTTGCTATTGGTAGGCATTGAAGGATGTGGGAAAAATGCTCCATCATTTCGTCCCTCTGTTGCGTGAGAGCTTGCTCAAAAAAAAATTATAGGATCGTCTACTTTGTCGTTTTTATTTTCTTCTGCCATGGAGGGTTTCTTGGGCGTGTGAGAGATATTGTCTTCAAGAGAGACAAGCTCGAGACCCAACTTTCTATACTCGGATCTCGTCGGGGACATGCACTGAAAAAAAACTGATCAAGAGTAGCCTGCTTTGATACCACTGATCCAGATTTATTTTTGGCACGAAATGAAAGTGGAGATATAATAAAGAAATGCACAAAGATATTGTAATATCCAATAATATAACACAAATGTATCAGATATGAAACCATAAACACATATATACAGTAATACATGATTTCTATTAATGAAATAAATGTACAGAGACAGTAAAAATACAGAGCGAAAGGCTCACTAGAATGGTGGCAGCTTATCTCTGAGAAGAGATGTGACGGATACTCCCATTCACAAGAAGATGATAAAAATGAGGCTTTGAAGGAATTTTTACAATAAACAGGAATGCCAAAAACCCTAGACATCCAAAAACCAAACCCTAGGAGATGAAGCACCAAAATTCATGTGGGCCCCGTTTGGGTAAGTTAGTACATCAACTTCCCGAGGTCGTAACTTTTTCACACGATCTCTGTTTTAGGCGTATGATAGCCTATTGGAAAGGTATCATCGAGGAGATTCATTTTTGGGGTTGAATAATTACTTCATCTTTCATTGAGAATATATATCCCTAAAACCCTTCATTTAGGCCCTCAAAATGGTCTTGGAAGTTAAAAACTGCTAAAAATAGTAAATTGCCAAAATTGCCAGAAAATTATTTTGAGCCAGCTGGAAAAGGTGGGTGGCCACCGATATCCACTTGGATCACTGACGTCACTAAGGATGATGTGGACACATGGTTTGTGTGCCACATGTCAATGATTTAAGAACCTTTGTAATATTGAAATACAGTTAAAATGTGACATTATCACCCGCCTGATTGGACCACGTGTCGGCTTCATGTGTCCTACCATGTAGTGCTCTTGGAGGTGGAACAAGGTAGTTAAACTTGGTTAAGAAGTTATCTGGATCGGGCCCGCATTAACTTGGTCATGATCTATCAATATTAAGGGCTAGGAGGCATTACAGAGATTGAAGATGTGTGTCAAATAATTCTACAAGATGGTCCCGCAATCCAAACCAGGGTTTCCCAGAAGGGGTACGTGTTAGTGTGGGGAAAATTGTGGAATGATCAATGGGTTACTCCAAAACCACTGACCCATGTCGCCACAATTTGAAAAGTATAAAGTTTGATGTGACTTTTTGATATCTTTTAGTTTAAGCATGTAAACTGTGGGCCCCAGTGGACGTGTGGTGCCAGATCGTGAAGTTCGAAGATTGGAAACTCTAGAAGAAATGGATCATGATGGAATGGGAGGAAGAAAACCTAAAATTCCATTACACCGAAGTAAAGTGACACGATGATGTCACCAAGGTAAATGGAAGTACATGGAGATTTAGAGTTCATGAGTTTTGGGTTGAGCAAAGGTGGAATCATTCGAAGTCACGAAAACCTGAAGCTTGGAGTTCCATAGCGAGTATCATCCATTGGATGCTAGGAGACGGGTAATGTTGATCCACCCTACTTTGTGAGTTCACCAATCTGACACTCCGAGAGAATTTTTTCGATGTGCTTTTAAATATGCCGAAGCCCAGAGCCCGAAGTTCAGGGTTTCGGATAAGCACCCAAATCATAAGTGTTGGGTCACAGTCATGGTCACATGCGAACCAAGGGATGAATAAAAGAGGATAATGCTGAATGGTGAATTGTTACAGAACAGAACGAGGCTTAGAGATAGAATTGTGGGGATTCTTGATCGTCGCAGACCCACCGAAAATGGATTCTGATATTCTTTCTGTTGAATCATATTGTTTAAGTTCATATGGAAAATTATTAAAGACTGATAGCCTGACAAAAATATGGTTGACTACATATTTTTCCAGAGTTAACAATTGTCGGGACGAACCGAGTTGTTGCATAGTGTAGAGCATGGAAGAGGCACATGATGCTTACAGTTCGGAGGATGAAGTTAGAGGAATGGATGTCCATTTGGAAGTTGAAGGATCTTACTCCAATGGGCATGGAGAAGATATATATAAATAAGAGAACATGAAGAAAATCATTAAAATGTTGCAGAAAGATGTACAAACTCACCGAGGAGATAACAAAAATATCATTATATCCAGGGAGCAACAGGCATAATTCAACGTGAAGTTGATGCAGATCCTGGAAAGAATAGAAAATAAATTGGATAAGGAGAGTGGCTCAAGCAAATTAGGAAGTCCCATAAGAACAAGAATTATTAGCCAACATCACCAACACTCCTCGAGGCATTCCAATAAGAGAGCACACAACAACTCAAGTCCATCCCTTGTTAGGAAGCATAAGAGGTATGGGGAAGATAAGCTACGAGGGAAAATGAAAAAAATCAAACCTCCTACGTTTGATGGGGAGAACAAGAAGGATAAATATGTAGAGACATGGTTGTTGGGCATGAGAAAGTATTTTCAATTGCATAATTATTATTCTCATGCAGAAGGAAGTATTTCCATCTATCAACTCAAAGGGAAGGCATTCATATGGTGGGATCAACTTGTGTAAGTACAACACATTAGAGAGAAGAATTTTACATGGAGGGAATTCAAGAGAAATTTTGAAAGGAAGTACCTAACTAAGAGGTACCATGATAAGAAAATGAAATATTTATTTGAACTCAAGCTGGAAGTATGTCCATTGATGAGTATGAAAGAATATTACTAGATTTGTTGAAGTATGTTCCCTTCATCAAGGACGAGACAGTTAAGATTCAAAGGTATATGAGTGGGCTACCATCTTCCATCAGTGAAAAGATCCAGTATGATGATCCTAAAACTATGGAAGAAACCATAAGGAGAGAAAAATGATTATATGATCAACAAAAAGAGAATCCTACTTTCCAAGAAGCTTGGGAAGAAAAAAAGAAGTTTAAGAGGGAACAAAGGTAGAAGGGAAACAAACCACCATTTTTCAGGAACAGTCCTCAAGGACAACCAATTTTAAGAGAGCCCAAGATGGCTGAAGTAGGTGGGCAAAGGCCAAAGTAGACACCTATGGAATGTTGGGGTTGTAAAGGACATCATAGGTATAGAGATTGTCCTCACAGAAACGACAAGATGAGAGTTGTTCACAATGTTCAACAAGTTGAAACAATGGAGGACATGGGCAGGAGAGTACCAAGAATCTATGCAGCCCTGGACAACAAGCAATATGAGTTTCAATCATACATGATTGAAGTTGAAGGTATGATCAATAACCATGCCTTTACTATTTTAATAGACTCAGGAGCTAGTCATAGTTACATATATCCTAAAGTTGTGGAAAGATTATGATTTCTGAGAAGCAAGCATGAGAAATCTTGGTTGGTACAACTGGCTACAAGAGCCAAGAGGAAAGTTGTTGAGTCGGTTAAATAATGTCCAGTGGGCATGAATGGACTAAGTACCAAGGTAGATATGAATATATTGCCTTTAGGATCATATGATTGCCTAATTGGTATGGACTGGTTGGACCAACACCATGCCATTTTAGACTTCCATAACAAGGCATTCACTTTCTTGGATGTGGAAGTAAATCAAAGAGAAGTCCAAGGAATTCCCAGGGAAGTTGCTATTAGAGAAATTTCAACAATGCAGTTGAATAAATGCTATATGAAAGGTTGTCAAATATTTGCAGCTCATATGGGGAAAGAATCTAAGGATAAGGTGCCAATTCTAGAGAACCATGTAGTCCTAGAATATTTTGAAGATGTTTTCAAGGAGATACCAGGACTACCTCTAAAGAGAGATATTGATTTCTCTATAAATTTTATGCCTGGAGCAGTCCTAGTGTCAAAGACGCCCTACAAAATGAGTACACCAGAGATGAAGGAACTACAAATGCATCTTGAAGAGCTTCTGAAGAAGAGGTATATCTGCCCAAGTGTATTTTCTTGGGGTGCCCCAGTCTTGTTTGTAAAGAAGAAATATGGAACACTAAGGTTGTGCATTGATTTCATACAGTTGCAAAAAGTGACTATAAAGAACAAGTATCCCTTACCAAGGATTGATGATCTCCTTGATCAATTGAAGGATGCAAAGATATTTTCAAAGATAGATTAGAGGTCAAGTTACCATCAGGTAAGGATTGAAGAGGAAGACATCAGTACGACCTCCTTCAGAACAAGGTATGGTCATTATGAATTCATAGTGGTGCCATTTGGGTTATCAAATGCACCTGTTGTTTTTATGTGCTTAATGAATGACGTTTTCCTAGAATATTTGGACAAGTTTGTCATTGTCTTTCTGGATGACATCCTTGATTATTCCAATCTGGAACAAGAGCACGAGAATCATTTGAAGATGGTGTTTCAAGTGCTAAGAGAGCATCAACTGTATTCCAAATTGAGAAAGTGCTCATTTTATCAAAACATAATTCACTATTTGGGGCATATCATATCGGAAGAAGTGATAGCCATGGACCCTGAAAATATTGAGGCTATTAAAGGGAGGATAACACCTAAAAATGTAATATAAGTTAGATACTTCATGGGTCTAGCTTGCTACTATATAAGGTTCATTGCAAGGTTTTCTAGAATAGCTCACCCCATCACTTCCTTGCAAAGGAAGGGGAATAAATTTCAATGGACTGAAGAATGTGAAAGAAGCTTCTAGCAATTGAAGCAATTGTTAACCATTGCTCCAATTATGAATATTGAATATCCAAATGAATACTTCATTGTATGCATAGATGCATGTAAAGAAGGAATGGGTGGAGTCCTCAGTCAAAATGGGTTTGTGGTACGTTATGAATCAAGGAAATTGAAGGAGCATGAAAGGATCTACGCCACTCATGATTTGGAGTTTCCAGCCATTGTAAACTCTCTAAATAAATGGATACATTACCTCATGGGAAAGAGGTTTGAGCTTAGGATAGACCATCATGGTATGAAGTATTTGTTTGATCATCCTACATTGAATTTCAGGCATAACAGATGGTTGGAATTCCTCTATGAATATGACTTTGATATCAAGCACATCAAAGGAAAGGAGAACAAAGTGGTTGATGCACTCAACAAGAGAGTGCATGAACTGCATGATACAACCATCAACATGTATCAGACAGATCTCGAAGGCGAAATCTCCAAGGCTGCAAAAGTTTATCCGCAGTACATAGAGTTGGTAACAAAATTGCAGCAAGGTAAAATGCAACAGAAGGCTGAAGATTTCGAATTGGGAATTGATGGAATTATCTTGTATAGGAACAAATTTTATGTGCCCAAGTCTTCTGAATTGAAGAGTGTGATTTTAAAATAAATTCACAATGTACCTTATGCACGACACCTAGGATATCTTAAAACAATTTCAACAATTAAAATCCAATATTATTGGCCAAGCATGAAGAAGGAAGTTGCTTAATTTATTGCCAAATGATTGGAATGTTAAAAGGTGAAGGCTAAACATAGACACCCAGTTAGTTTTCTACAACTGTTAACCATCCATGAGTGGAAGTGGGAAGTGGTGACAATGGATTTCATCACAGGATTTCCCAGAACAATCAAGCAACATGATGCAATCATGGTAGTAGTGGATAAGATAACTAAAGTTGCCCAATTTATTCCATTGAAGACTACTCACAAGGAAACTAATGTTGTTGATATCTATATGAGGGAAGTAGCAAAATTTCATAGCATACCCAAGACAATTGTGTCTGAAAGAGACCCAAAGTTTACCTCAAAGTTCTGGAGAGGACTGTTCAAGGGGTTTAGAATGAACCTAAACTTCAGCACAACCTATCAGCCTAAGTTAGATGTGTTGAAATAATGTAACTGCAAAGAGTATTATTATTATTATTTGATATATCATTCATTGGATCAATCCCCATTGTGGATTGATCATGTCGAATATTGTAATAGGACCAAATCCCCTTTTGCGGATTGGTCAAATGATAATTATAATAGGAAGAATAAAAAGTCAGCCCCAACAGATATTAAAGAGGCCCCATAAAATATTACAGGTGGTTATAACCACCCAGTTGGAGAAGTCGGCCCTCCCAGTGAAGAGACACTTCACACGTACCAGTCTAATATAAATAAGGAGGCTAGCGCCTCACTTAGACACACAACTCACTTGCTCATTATGAGACAAGTTTCAGATCTGCTGTTAGAGAAGAAGGAGAGAGAGTGGCGCATATCTGGGAGAGGATATTTTTCATTAGTTTAAAGAGATCTCTTGGCATTTTATTGGCTATCTATATTAAGGAAATTTTGTTGGGTTTTCTTCCCCTATAGGGTTTCCCAGGATAAATTTTGTGTCTCTTATGATTGTGTATTTCTCAGTGATCTTGGATTATGCTATTGTTATCTGATGAAATGAAAAGAACTATAATAATGGATTAAACATTAACATGGTATCAGAGCCAAGCTGAAGGAAGCATCTTTCACAAGACTAAAAAATGTCACTCTTGTCGTACATGAAAATTAGGGCTTTTTGATGGTGAAGCTTTTCAGCCCGAAAACCATCTAGAAAATTGCACCCTCCCCTAAGGATCAATTTGGCACTCTCAGTGCAATTTTTCAGTGGTTGGATCTCCCGGAAAGTGAAACCCTAGTTTCACAAAGTACTAGAAGTACCAGAAAACTAGTGTACCAGAAGTACCAGAAAACGAGTTTACCAAAAGTACTAGAAGTACTAGAGTACTAGAGGTACCAGAAGCACCAGTCCAGAAATCCAAAGATAAAATTTGGAGGAGCACAAGTTGGATTTTCTTAGATCCAAACACACCAGGCTACTCGTCTAAGACAAGCACACCTCCTGGTAAGTTCAGATTTTGATTTTGAGCAATTTCATTTTTCGGTCATTTTCTTAGCTCCAGGTAAAGATGTCTACAAGTGTTAGGATTGTTGACAAGAAAGAAGGAGTGGCAAACTTCCATGCCTGGAAGTATAGGATTGGCCTCATTCTTGAAGAGAATGACCTAGGAATATTTGTCAAAGAAGAAGTACTGAAACTCGCTGATGCTGCGGAAAAGACAAAGCATCAAAAGGACACAATCAGGGCCAAAAGAATCATTGTAGATTCAATCAAAGACCACTTGATTCCTTATGTGTCATCTAATAATACTCCGAAAGAAATTTTTGATGCCTTGACCAGACTATATGAAGGAAAGAACATAAACCGGAAGATGAATCTAAGAACTCAACTGAAGAATACAAGGATGCAGAAAGGAGAAACGATTCAGGAATAATTCTTTGGAATATCATAATTAAAAGAACAGCTAGAAGCTATTGGAGATACCATAGACAAATATGAACTCATAATGACGACCCTAAATGGTCTCACAAGGCCTTGGGATTCATTTATCCAAACGATATGTGCCAGAACGGAGAAACTGAAGTTTGATAGTCTATGGGAAGAATGCATCCAATAAGAAACAAGAGTAGTGAATTGTGAAGTGTTACTAGAAAGAGATGATGATCCAACAATAGATACTCACACCAAAGGAGGAAGGAAGAAACCCTACTTCCAAAAGGAGACTCATAAAGAGCCTCAACAGTCAAACAAATTCAATCATAAAGAATCTCATCCAAGGAGATTTCA
>JZKD02S1074661.1:101991-117543 GCA_000966675.3 Picea glauca
ACGTTCCCTTCAGGACGCACCATGTGCTCCAAGGGTACCACTCGCCTCTTGACTGACTTGGTAGACATCAATAACCCCTGGAGTCAATACTCCGCTAGGTGAACTTGTGGGAGACTAAGGGCCTTTAAGGAATAAGGCCCCCGCCTTATTGTGCACCCCTTAGAATCATAGTGAGCGATTGTCGCAGTCTACCCTCACGGCATCATGGGTCCTCTTGAACTAGGTAATCGTTAACCTACATTTCGAGCCACGACAGGAGTGCTAGTAAGCTTTGGTAGGGCTGTTGTCCACACCTCTCCCTCAACATCTCTGGTAGTCATGTGTGACCCCTTTACTCCATATGTGTTTGGATGGCAAGCTATCGTCAGATTGCATCATCAAAAAATCATGTCAGAATAAATCCATATCACATCACCTAATCAGACACGCTAATATCATAGTAAAAACAATCAAACCCCAATGGCACACTCCCTGACTCAATCTAGAGTCCAAGGGGTTCCATTGATTCCTGTACATCCTCGAGGTCCAAATCCTCCACACTCAGTAAAAACCGAGTCAATAGAACCTTTCTATGTCAAGACATAAAAACAACATGTCATCATAATGCCTCAATATCAAATCAAAAGTTTTAATAGCATAAAATCCTGCCCCTGTTGGTCTAAACCTCGTCCTGAAGTTTTAGAGTATAAATGCCAAATAAAGTGTATCACGGTATCATATGTCTATCTATCAAACAAAAATGGAAACTGCTGGCGCATATCATATGCATCCTCCCAGGTTGCCGAGTGCAGACTATAATCGACCCACTGGACCTTGACCTGATCTACCATTCAACATCGTAGCTATCGAACGCAATGATCCAATATGCGGACTGGCTCAACCATGAGCGCTCCCTCATCTGATACCTGCAAAGATCTCATGTCAATAACATGTGTAGGATCACTAATATAATGTCTCAAAACATATACATGAAAAACAACGTGTATACGCTTCAAAGAATCAAGCAAGGCTAGTTGATAGGCCACGGTCCCCTTTCTCTCCACAATCTCAAAAGGTCCCACAAACCTAGGAGAGATTCTATCTCCCTTCCCAAACTTGATTGAACTCTTGTGTGGTTTAACCTGCAAGAGGACTTGATCGCCGACCTCCTAACTAATGTCGACACGATGCACATTGGCATAACTCTTCTGTCGATCATGCGCTTTTTTAATCCTTTGTCTTATTGTTTGCATTTTCTCTTCCATTTCCTAGATTTCTTCTGGTCCCACTAGGACCCTATCCTCAAGCCTATCCCAACTCAAAGGCATCCGACACGGTCGCCTGTAAAGAAAATCGAAAAGAGCCATCTTAATGGTGCTCTGGTAACTGTTGTTGTAAGCGAACTCCACTAGTGGCAAGAATTATTCCCAATGCTTTTGTTGGTCCATCACGTACATACGCAACATGTCGTCCAAGGTTTGGTTGGTTCATTCGGTCTGTCTGTCAGTATCCGGGTGATACGCAGTACTAAAGTTAAGTTGGGTTCCCAAGGCTTCTTTGAAACTCATCCAAAATTGTCCAGTAAACACCGATCCTCGATCAGATATAATCTTCTTAGGCATGCCATGTAGCCTCACAATCTCACTAATGAAAACTCTAGCTATGTCAGGTGCCTGATACATTGTATGCACAAGAATAAAGTGATTACTCTTTGTTAGAGTGTCTACTACTACAAAAATCGAGTCATGTCTCCTCGTCATTAGTGGAAATCCAATAATAATATCCATCGAAATAACTTTCCATTTCGATTATGGAATAGCATGTGGTTGTAGTAATCCTGCTGGGTGTCTATGCTCAACCTTTACCTGCTGACATTCTAGACATCGGGCCACATAGTTGACTATGTCTGCCTTCATTCCCTTCCATAATAATAAGGGTTTAAGGTCTTCCCTCATCTTCGTGACTCCCGGGTGAGACATGTATACTGCTCTATGAGCGTCATTTAGGATCAACATCCTCAACTTGTCATTTGGCGGTACGTAAATCCAACTTTTAAACCTCAATAAAACATCGCTATCAAAATAAAATCCCTCAAATCGTGGTACCATCATTGTGTTTTGTCCGATAAAACCCTCGACTTATTTGTATCATTCATCGTCACGTTGTAAAGTTAGAATCTTTTCACATAGATTTGTCTAAAGAGGCAACTCTAAAAAGATGCGTGGTCTCTGACTTAATGCATCTGCCACTCGGTTCACTGTTCCTTTTATGTAAGTAATCTCAAAGTCATACTCACTAAGAAATTCTGACCAACGTCGTTGTCACACGTTCAAGTCACTTTTCATAAATATGTGTTGTAGTCCACAATGGTCAGTGTTTAGTTCAAATTTTCGTCCAACAAGATATTGTTTCCAAACCTTCAATGAATATACGATGGCTAACAACTCCAATTCATGCATCATGTAGTTCTCCTCATGCCTTCCCAGTTTTCTTGAAATGTAAGTAATCACTCGTCTGTCTTGCGTCAGGACCTCGCCTAAGCCCTCATTGGATGCGTCAGTGCATACCAAGAATTTGATGTCCACGTCAGGGACCTTTAGTATTGGTGTTGTTGTCAACGATTCCTTGAGCCTCCGAAATGCTTTCGTGCATTTCTCGGTCCATACAAACTTCTTGTTTTTCTTCTGCAATTCTGTGATCATACTTGCTATCTTCAAAAATCCCTTGACGAACCGTCAATAGTATCTTGCTAAACCCATGAAGATATGCACTTCTGGGACATTCGTCAGCGCAGGCCATTCCATGATAACCTCGACCTTTGCTGGATCCATGACGATGCCTTCACCGAAGATGACATGCTCTAAGCAGTGAATCTTCGATTGATAAAAAGAGCATTTGGACAACTTCCATTACAATTCATTCTCTCACAGACACTGTAGTACTAAACACAAGTGTTTGTCATGCTCCTCCGTCGTCCGAGAGTAAATCAAAATATCGTCAATGAACAATTGGATGAACTTGTCCAAGTACTCGCGAAACACCCCATTCATCAAACTCATAAATACCCCTGGGGCGCTTGTCAGTCCAAATGGTAAAACAGTAAAATCGTAATGTCCAAACCTCGTCTTAAAGGTGGTCTTAGGGACATCATCCTCCTTGATCCATAACTGGTGATACCCTGATTGCAAATCAATCTTGGAGAACACCGTCACACCCTTCATTTGATCGAACAGATCATCAATTCTCAGCAACAGATACTGATTCTTGATCATGGCTTTGTTCAATTGACGGTAGTCAATGCAGATCCTCCACATCCAATCCTTCCTTCATATGAAAATAACAGGTGCACCGCATGGTGACACACTAGGACGTATCAATCCCAGGTCAAGCAACTCCTTCAGTTGCATTTTCAACTCTTGTAAATTCGGAGTCAACATCCAATAAGGAATTCTTGATATCAGTTCAGTCCCTAGTATTAGGTCTATGGTAAACTCCAATTCCCTCTCCAGCGACATCCCAGGTAATTCCTCTGGAAAGACATCTGCAAACTCTCTGACCACCAGAAGGTGTTCTAGACCTTCTTCTACTCCCTTCTCGTTTAACGCAAGTATCACATAAAGCTTGCACCCCTTGTACATGCTCTTCTGAAGTTGAAAGGAAGAGATGAACCTCAGGGAAACTCCTTGGTTCCATCCTACAATCACACATCTCTATCCCTCGTCATCGATCAAGATCAACCATTTCATCTTACAGTTGAGTATTTCCTCATTTGATTCCAACCAGTCCATACCAATCACGATGTCATAAGATCCTAAGATCTTGACGTACAGGTTGGCCCTTGTGACAAACTCTCCCAGGTTAAGGATACATCTATTAACCTTTCCTCCTACCTTTTTCTTAGCTCTCGAAGCCATCTCCACGAAGCTAAACTCATCCTATTCAGCTGCCTTTACCTTAATCCTTTTTAGTGTTTCACTAGAAATGAAACTCTCGGTAGTAATGGGATCTATCAAAATACTAAGGGTCTGGTCAGCGATGGTACCTGTCATCTCAAGCATAGTCGATTGGTGCTTTGCCTAGCGGTTATTCACCACTGCATGAATCTGATGGGCCTTGCCCATATCTCCCATGGTAGTGGGTCTGGCTGATCCAGATGCTCTGGTCCTCTCCACAGAGCAGTCGCACTGGTAGTGTGGATCCCCACACGTCCAACACCCCTTCTTCGGCCCAGTAGTTTTGGTACCTGAAGTAGAAGATGACGTCCCACCAACCTGGAATCCTAGTCTATTCTTCTTAACAGGCCTAAACTGCTGCTGTTGCAAGCGACATTGTTGCTGATGTTGTGGTCCCCGATAAGGAGTCTACTTCTAAGTTGTTGGTCATTGGGGTGTAGTGAAAGTGGATCCCCTCTAGAAGCGACGGTATCCCGACGTATGTCTGGCTAGTGTCTGATGCTGCTGTGCTCCAGATGAAACCTGCCCTGCTTGTCTTGTTGGAGTCCTGGTCTGACCCCCATAGATAAGCTCCTCCTCTGCTATGAGGGCCTTCTAGACAACATCATGCAAGGTTTGAGGCATCAAAATCCTAGCCTTTGCACACAGGATGTCATTAAGGTCGAATACGAACCTGTTGACCTTAAGTTTCTCAGTGTTAAGGTGCAGAGCATACCAGAGCAACTCCATAAAATAGGCCTTGTACTCAGGCACTATACGACCTCCCTGTTGTAAGGCATTGAACTCATTGAGATGACGCCCAATGAATTCCTATGAAAGGTACCTCTCGAAAATGTTCCTCGAACAGTTCCCATGACACATCTTCAACGACCATGTTCAACTGCGGTAGGAACATCTTCCACCATAGAAGATCACTCTCCTTCAGTTGAAATACCGTCATGCGGACCTTCATTTTGGAGGTATAATCACGAAGTGTGAAGCACATCGTCATGTTCTCCAACCATGCCTCGGTGGCTGTGCCGTCCAGGGCACCAAAGAACTCTGGAAATTTGACCTTCTTGAGTTCATGGTGAACTCTACCAGTACTGACCGGAGCACGTGGTGGAACCTCAGTGGGTGTCGGCGCAATGGCCTCATCTCTGTCGAAACGGCTGATCAGAGCCTTAGACATGCACTGAAAAGATCTCATCATTCCGACTACATCACCAACTTCTATCTTCTCCTATTTGAGAACCTACTCGTCTCCCTAGGGGTTATACCCCTCAGGCATGGATGCTACTGGAGGCATCACGACTCCTACCCTAGCACCTCGTCGTCTCCCTTCATGGTGTCCTCTAACCATGATTACCTACACACACACAAGTCAACTCGATTAGCAACAATATAATCAAATTGCATCAATGAAATTCGTAGCGATCCCAAGTCACGGGTTGAACTTGGATCTGATACCATATGTAACAAACCTTCAGTTTCATATGATAACAAACCTCTCATAACAAGTACACATTTTTTTTTTTTGGTGTGTGTGCGTGTGTACAAGGGTAATAAAGACATTATACTCTGCCTCGCAACATGATGATGAACATGATGCATGCAACTGTGAAAACAACATAATGACCTAAGACGCACATCAAGCACCTGGAAGCAAAGAACGACAATCAACCAATGAAAAATATAAGAATGACTACCCGCTCGTCCTACCCTGCAATGGTTAGGACCTCCAGGACACATAAGCAACACTCAAGCCCAGGTTCCCATCGATTTTGACCATTTAAGGTCTCAGGGCTAGCGACTGTTCTGAGGAACAAGGAGGTGTCTGCATTCCCTCCCAAAACAACAAGTCCAAGCAAACTAAGCTAATGACAACATCAAGATTGTCCAGGGCACCTTCTCCCACTTAAAAATAAAAATTTCATAAATCCTTCAAGAATATTTAAAGTCGACCTTAATATAGTCTTTTACATAAATTAGACATTGAAAAGTTTTATTTACGCCCATAATGGAAAACTATGTTATCTTAAATACAGTAGCATATTATACACACTTACACTCTAACTGTTACAGTAAGGGAATCTAATATAGGAATTATCTAATGAAGGTATAATTTTGACTACATACTTCCGACAAAAATCCAAATCTTAAAGGTTTTCAAAAATAATTAAAAAGGTATTTTATTTAACATAAAAATTGACATATCTAACATTAGAATCTAATGATAACTTTAACTTGAAATCTCGCCTCCAATAAAATCTTATATCCTTTTTAATAATATGTAAAGATAACCAAAGTGTTTTACTTAGGACGAACATTGGTATCGCAATCAACGGTAAAACTAAGTCTATTAGAGGATAGCCTTAAAACAAATTCATTTCTGCAATTATAAATTACAAGTGTCAACAGAGTACCATCTAAATCAACATATAAAGGACATTACTAAGCAAGTCCAAATCTTCGACTGGAATAATAATTAAAAATATAATTAATCATTAACTGAAATCTAACTACCCTGTCTAAATTATAAACTAGCCATTCATTATAAACCTGCAATATTTTTAAATTGGAAATGAATGAAGCATGTACCCAACACCACATAAACATGATAAAGGCAGGGTATTAAAATAAAGAATTTGTACTTGCAATATTTTTAATTAGAAATCATTACATGAGCTGTCCATCAATAATTAAAAATAAAACCGTCGGCCACTGAATCTAGAAAACAGTTTTTTGATTTCACAAATAAAGAAAAATGTGAGATATTCTAGTGTGGTAAAGACATTCCACAAATTTTGAAAATTCTTTTTCAATTTAGAAGAATATCCATGAAAGGTAATTTGAAATGTTCAATTCCTCATTCAAAATTTATTCACAACAGATGTGGCTTGCTTAGAAGAAAATAAGTGACAGTTATTGTCTAAAAATATAAGTGGAAGTCATCAAGGGAGGGCGGTTCAATGCAAATCAAAAGAGGTTACATGGTTGAAGGGAAATCATAATTACTTTGCTCAATGCAATTAATTGTTATTATCAACGCTAACCGACCAATCAATATCATTGCCAGAAATAATAGAAAGATGACAACACTAGGGAGCTGATTATACTCGCCGTCAGGTAAAGGCAAAGAAAACGCAGTCATAAATGAGAAACTTGCTATGCCACACATCTGCAAACACTGACTACATTAAAGGGAAAATGGGGGTCCTTAACAACAACCCAACTACGTTTTAAAGGAAAAATCGTGGTAAAATATGCAACACATAGTCATCACAATTCGTAAATGCCAGTACATTCATCTATCTTTGCTAGAATTAAAGTCATGGTAAAAACAACCAGCTCAAGAAGGCAGTTTAAGAAAAATCGTGGGCGTCTTGATGAGTTGCAAAGGCGGTCCTTTACACAGCAAAATCATATGCTTTAACCAGGAAAAATCATATCCTCTAATCAAGAAAAATGTTGTCATTCCTGTGGGCATTTCATGGTTTTGGTTTCAGGTAGTAACAGGGAGGAGTAACACCTGCGTGATAGTACAAATGTCGTCAAATTCGGTGGTAAAGATCGTAATGTAATCACTGGCCAACAATAGACTATCAGTTGTGGTCGAAATGCTAACAGTTGACTTATTAATAACATCGTTGGTCAATCAAGCTACCGGTCTGCCATTTATGAAATCACCATTCATCCTTACGCTATCAAAATTAGTAGGTTATCTATTATCATATATAAATTCTCTATCCAATGTAATTTATGTGATGAAAAACGATGTAAAAAGAATGAAAGTTGTCCATTCAAACATCTATTCATTGTCTAAAAGTTCATTGTCCACATCAAGTGTCCATCCATTAACACATAATACACCACTATTTACACAACATAACCACCTCCGTTGGCAACTAAAAATGCTACCTGAACTCAGTATCTATGCATGCATTCAAGGGTGATTCATTGGGGGATTCAAGAGTAAATCTCGTGCATTTAGGGTAACCATTTACTGTCTTTCACGAGTAAAATGCAGTAGTAAAATAAATTAAAACATGATAACTCTGAGATTAAAATGTTGGTTTGTTGTCTTATTCACAGAGAGACTAACATTCGAAAATCAATGGCTGAGTTAAACAATCAAATTTCTGAGGTTAAACATCCAAACAATAATGTGTTGAGATTAACCATTCATTAAACGCCCAGAAGTACAATTTTTATTAACCAAAACACCCTGGAAGTCTAGAATGAAGGGAAGGTAGCTTGTTTAAGCACCGGGTAATCAAACAACTAACCAGAATTTAAATACAAGGGTTGGCTGTGCATATTCTCGCCTAAGTCAATGAAGTGCAGCCGAAGGAGGGACAATCATCAGGCAACAACAAGATATGAAAATGTCAAGTTGGAAGAAGACTTTGTCATCAATCAAACTTTGTAGGGTTAGAAAAATGCATCAGGGCACAAGACAAACAATCATCCAAGGACAAAAATAGAGGTAGACGGATGAGTTCATCCTTCACTTCACCATCCTCGCACAAAAAAGCAGGGTGTTGAGATCCATAGGTCTTTTAACGCTAATGTGAAGGCCCTAGATCAAGCTCCTGGCCGTGTGCTCAAGCGAGGACTGGCGTGCTAGGGACGAAGGAAAACAATCACAAGGGTGACATTCAAACACCATAGGGCTGTCAAGTTATGCGTGGAACGAAGACCATGGGAGTCAACAATCATCAGGCTAGGCTAAGAATAGTTTCAGTCATCAAATTTTAATAATAACTCAGTTTAACTACCCAACAATCATGCATATCCAAATCATAAATGCTACAACAATCTACCATTCAAAAGAAGAAAGCGTACCATTTCTTGTTCACCCGCTTTGAATGACGTCCCGCGCTCCATGCAGTTCCCGCTCAACGACCGTCGATACTTCACCGGTACCTCCCAACCAACGCTAGGGGTACTCTTCTTCCCGCTTACCCCCCTGAGTTGCAAAGGGGCCACACAAACACTATCCAGAGATTTAGTCTAGCACCCAGCTCGCCTCGCAAGGCTGAGCTACCACTCCTCTCCGAGTTGGGTATCCCAACTCCCACAAGTAAATCAGTCAAGTCGATATTTCTGCAGTGTAACGTTATGAAAATATAAGATGATCCTTCCTCCTCCTCCCTTTATTTTATAGAGTTTCGAACTTCCTTTCTTTTCTAAAATCTCATTTAATTAAAGTTTTAAAAATAAATTCTTAAAATTTCTTCTCTGTACAAGTGTCCCCCATCCCCCACATTCCTCCATTATTTAGTTTCTTTAATTAATTAATTATCTTATTTCCCTCACCCACCTAGAGTTACTCCTAGAATCACTCCTAGGTGTCCCCAAATTCCCTTATAGGTTTTAAAGGCTTTCCCTATTATGAAGTAGGTAAATCAGTTTAAAATTAGAAGGCTCTTAAATGGTAGATTCTTTACTAAGCTAACTTACGTTTTTTCCCTTAAGTCCCCCTTTTTCCCTTTTTATGTTACCTCTTTTCCTAGTTTCCTAAATTTTAAGATTTTCCTTCTTTCCCCTTTTACTTAGAACTCAAAAAGGAATGTGTGGAATTTAACCCCTTTTCCCTTTTATCATTAAATCAGTATATTTTAAATTATCAAAAAAATAAAATAATTAATTCTCTCTTTACATTTTATAACCACGGATTTTATTTCTTATGAATAAATTAATTTTTTACTCCCTTCATGTTACAAATTTTTTTGAAGATCATAATTATTATTTAAGTTGTTTTTATTTTAATTATTATTATTATTATTTTATTTTGTCTATTATTTATTTATTATTTAGTTTTTTTAAAGGTAGACAAAATTTTACCACTAGCGTAATTTAGACTTAGGCCTTAAATTTCTTACTGGGCGACAATTAATTAGGGAAATTGTTTTTTTTTTTAAATTACTTAACATATTATTAGTCCTAAGGCCATCTAGGTTCATCCCTCTATCATCGACAACGCAACGTGCCCTTCAGGACACACTAGGTGCTCCAAGGGTGCCACTTGCCTCATCTCTTCCCTTGTGCGATGTGCCCTTCAAGACGCACTACGTGCTCCAAGGGTGCCACTCGCCTCTTCATTTTTCTTGCGTGACATGCCCTTCAGGACACACCACGTGCTCTAAGGGTGTCACTCGCCTCTTGGCTGACTTGGTAGACATCAATAACCCCTGGAGTCAATACTCTTCCAGGTGAACTTGAGACTAAGGGCCTCTAAGGAATAAGGCCCCTGCCTTATTGCGTGCCCCTTAGAATCATCGTGACTGACTGTCGCAGTCTTCCCTCATGGCATCGTGGGTCCTCTCGAACTAGGTAATCATTAAACTACAATTCCAGCCACGGCGGGAGTGCTAGTAGGTTGTGCCGGGGATGTTGTCCACACCTCTCCCTCAACATATCTGGTAGTCGTGCGTGACCCCTTTACTCCATATGTGATTCTGGTCAGAAAGCTATCATTAGCCTGCATCATCAACAAATCATGTCAAAATAAATCCATATCACATCATCTAATCAGATGCGCTAATATCATAGTAAAAACAATCAAACCTCAATGGCATACTCCCTGAATCGATCCGAAGTCCAAGGGGTTCCATTGATGCCTCTGCATCCTCGAGCTCCAAATCCTGCACACTTAGTAAAAACCGAGTCAATAGCACCTGTCTATGTCGAGACGGAAAAACAACATGTCATCACAATGCCTCAATATCAAATTAAAAGTTTTAATAGCATAAAATCCAGATCACTTGCGAGCAAGTGTCCTCAAAGAAGAAGTTTGCTAAGTGCGCTAGAGTGGGATGTTACATACACCCCCTCTTGGTATAAACTTCATCCCAAAGATTCACAGTATAAATGCCAAATAAAGTGTATCACAGTATCATATGTCTATCTATCAAACACAAATGGAAATTGTTGGCACATATCATATGCGTCCTCCCAGGTCGTCGAGTGCGGACTATAATTGTCCCACTGGACCTTGACCTAATCTACCATTCGACGTCATAGCTATCGAACGTGATGATACAATATGCAGACCGACTTAGTCGTGATTTCTCCCTCGTCCGACACCTGCAAAGATATCATGTCAATAACATGTGTAGGATCACTAATATAATGTCTCAAAACAGATATATGAAAAACATCGTGTATATGCCTCAAAGAATCAGGCAAGGCTAGTCGATAGGCCACGGGCCCCTTTCTCTCCAAAATCTTGAAAGGTCCCATGAACCTAGGAGAGATTTTAGCTCCCTTACCAAACTTGATCGAACTCTTGTGCGGTTTAACCTGCAAGAAGACTCGATCGCTGACCTCGTAACTACGGTCGACACGGTACACATCGACATAACTCTTCTGTCGATCCTGCACTTCTTTAATCCTTTTTCTTATTGTCTGCATTTTCTCTTCCATTTCCTAGATCTCTTCTGTTCCCACTAGGACCCTATCCTCAAGCCGATCCCAGCTCAAAGGCATCTGACACGGTCACCCGTAAAGAAACTTGAAAGGCGCCATCTTAATGGTGCTCTGGTAACTGTTGTTGTAAGCGAACTCCACTAGTGGCAAGAATTCTTCCCAACACTTTTGTTGGTCTATCACATACATACGCAACATTTCCTCCAAGGTTTGGTTCATTCGTTTGGTCTATCCGTCAGTCTTCGGGTGATATGCAGTACTAAAGTTAAGTTGGGTTCCCAAGGCCTCTTGGAAACTCGTCCAAAATCGTTTAGTAAACACCATTCCTTGATCAGATATAATCCTCTTAGGCATGCCATGCAGCCTCACAATCTCACTGATGAAAACTCTAGCTATGTCAGGTACCTGATACTTCGTACACACAGGAATAAAGTGAGAACTCTTCTTTAGAGTCTCTACTACTACGAAAATCAAGTCATGTCTCCTTTCCGTTAGTGGAAATCCAACAATAAAATCCATCGAAATAACTTTCCATTTCGATTCTGGAATAGCATGTGGTTGTAGTAATCTTGTTGGGTGTCTATGTTCAGCCTTTACCTGCTAACATTCTAGACATCTGGCCACATAGTTGACTATGTATGTCTTCATTCCCTTTCATAAGAATAAGGGTTTAAGGTATTCCCTCATCTTCGTGACTCCCGGGTGAGCCATGTATACTGCTCTATGAGCATCGTTTGGGATCAACATCCTCAACTCGTCATCTGGTGGTACGTAAATCCAACTTTTAAACCTCAATAAACCATCGCTATCAAAAGAAAATCCATCAAATCGTGGTACCATAATTGTGTTTTGTCCGATAAAACCCTCGACCTCTTTGTACCAATCATTGTCACGCTATAAATTTAGAATCTTTTCACATAGATTTGTCTAAAGAGGCAACACCGAAAATATGCGTGGTCTCTGACTCAATGCATCTGCCACTCGCTTCACTGTTCCTTTTACGTAAGTAATCTCGCAGTCGTACTCGCTAAGCAATTCCGACTAACGTCGTTGTCACGCGTTCAAGTCACTTTGCGTAAATATGTGTTGTAGTCTGCAATGGTCAATCTTTAGCTCAAATTTTCATCAAACAAGATAGTTTCTCCAAACCTTCAAGGCATATATGATGGCTAACAACTCCAAATTGTGCATCGCGTAGTTCTCCTCATGCCTTCTCAGTTTTCTTGAAATGTAAGCAATCACTCATCCGTCTTGCATCAAGACCCCACCTAAGACCTCCTTGGATGCGTCAGTGCATACCAAGAAGTCCATGTCCATGTCAAGAACCTTTAGTATTGGTGTTGTTGTCAACGATTCCTTGAGCCTTCGAAATGCTTCTACGCATTTCTTCGTCCATACAAACTTCTTGTTCTTCCTCTGCAACTCCATGATCGAACTTTCTATCTTCGAAAATCCCTCGACGAACCATCGATAGTATCCTACTAAACCCATGAAGCTACGCACTTTTGGGACATTCGTTGGTGCAGGCCATTCCATGATAGCCTTGACCTTTGCAAGATGCACGGTGATGCCTTCGCTGGAGATGACATACCCTAAGTAGTGAATCTTCGATTGATAAAAAGAGCATTTGGAAAAATTCCCATACAATTTGTGCTCTCGCAGACACTGTAGTACCAAGTGAAAGTTCTTGTCATGCTCCTCTATCGTCCGAGAGTAAATCAAAATATCGTCAATGAACACCTGGACGAACTTGTCCAAGTACTCGCGGAACACCTCATTCATCAAACTCATAAATATCCCTGGGGTGTTTGTCAATCCAAATGGTAAAACAATAAACTAGTAATGTCCAAAACTCATCTTAAAGGAAGTCTTAGGGAAGTCATCCTCCTTGATCCGTAACTGGTGATACCCTGATTGCAAATCGATCTTGGAGAACATCATCGCGCCCTTCATTTGATCGAATAGATCATCGATTCTCAACAACGGATACTAATTCTTGATTGTGGCTTTGTTCAATTGACGGTAGTCAATGCAGAGTCTCCATGACCCATCCTTCCTTCGTATGAAAATAACAGGTGCACCCCACGATGATACACTAGGATGTATCAGTCCCAGGTCCAATAACTCCTTCAATTTCATTTTCAACTCTTGTAACTACGGAGTCGACATCCGATAAGGCATTCTTTCTATCGTTTTAGTCCCCAGTCTTAGTTCTATGGTAAACTCCAATTCCTTCTCTGATGGCATCCCAGGTAATTCCTCTGTAAAGATGTCTGCAAACTCTCTCACCACCGGAAGGTGTTCTAGAACTTCCGCTACTCCCTTCTCATTTAACGCAAGGATCACATAAAGCTTTCACCCCTTGCGCATTCTCTTCTGAAGTTGCAAGGAAGAGATGAACCTCAGGGAAACTCCCTGGTTCCATCCTACAATTACACGTCTCTATCCCTCGTCATCGACCAAGCTCAACCATTTCGTCTTACAGTTGAGTATAGCCTCATGTGATTCCAACCAGTCCATACCAATCATGACGTCATAAGATCCTAAGATCATGACGTATAGGTTGGCCCTTGTGACAAACTCTCGCAGGTTAAGGATACATCAAGTAACCTTTCCTCCTACATTTTGCTTAGCTCCCAAAGCCATCTCCATGAAGCTAAACTCATCTTGTTTGAATGCCTTTACCTTAATCCTTTTTAGCATTGCACCAGAAATGAAACTCTCAGTAGCACCAGGATCTGTCAAAATACTAAGGTTCTGGTCAACGACGGTGCCTGTCATCTCGAGCATAGTCGACTGGCGCTCTTCCTAGCAGTTATTCACCACTGCATGAATCTGATGGGCCTTGCCCATATCTACCCTGGTAATGGGTCTGGCTGATCCGGACGCTCCGGTCCTCTCCACAGGGCAGTCACACTGGTAGTGTGGCTCCCCACATGTCCAACACCCCTTCTTCAGCCCAGTAGTCTTGGTACCTGAAGTAGAAGATGACGACCCACTGGCCTAGAATCCTAGTCTGTTCTGTTGAACATGCCTAAACTGCTACTATTGTGGGTGACGTTGTTGAGGCATCGGTCGCTGGGGTGTAGTGAAAGTGGATCCCCTTTGGAAGCCATAGTATCCCGACATATGTCTGGCTGGTGTCTGATGCTGCTGTGCTTTAGATGAAACCTGCCCTGTTGATGTTGCTGAAGTCCTGGTCGAACCCCCGCTGATAAGCTCCTCCTCTGTTATGAGGGCCTTCTGGATGAAATCATGCAAGGTTTGAGGCATCAAAATCCTAACATATGCATGCAGGCTACCATTAAGGCCGAACACAAAGTCGTTGACCTTAAGTTTCTCAGTGTTAAGGTGCAGAGCATACCGGAGAAGCTCCATAAAATGAGCCTCATACTTGAGCACTGTATGACCGCCCTGTCGTAAGGCGTTGAACGCATTGAGATGATGCTCAATGAATTCCTCTGAAAGGTACCTCTCTCGGAACTATTCCTCAAACAATTCCCATGACACGTCTTCGATGGCCATGTTCAGCTGCAGTAGGAGCGTATTCCACCATAGAAGAGTGCTCCCCTATAGTTGAAAGAACGCCATGCAGAACTTCATGTTGGAGGTATAATCGCGAAGTACGAAGCACATTGCCATGTTCTCCAACCATGCCTTAGCAGCTGTGTCGTCCGGGGCACCAAAGAAATTGAGCGATTTGACCTTCTCGAGTTCACGGTGAATGCTACTAGTACCAACCAGAGCACATGGCAGAACCTCAGTAGGTGTCGCTTCCCTGGGCTCATCTCTATCCAAATAGTTGATCAGAGCCTTGAACATGCGCTGGAAAGATCTCATCATTCTAACTACATCACCAACTGTTATCTGCTCCTATCTGAGAACCTACTCGTCTCCCTGGGGGTTAGACCCCTCGGGCGTGGATTCTACTGGAGGCGTCGCACATCCTCCCCTAGCACCCTATCATCTTCCTTCGTGGCATCCTCTAACCATGATTACGTACATGCACACAAGTCAACTCGATTAGCAACAGTATAATCAAATCGCATCAACGAAATTCTAGCGATCCCAAGTCACGGGTTGAACTTGGCTCTAATACCATATGTAACAAACCTCTTGTTTCATACGACAACAAACCTCTCATAACAAGTGCAATTTTTTGTTTTTGTGTGTGCGTGTGTACAAGGGTAATAAATACATTATACTC
>JZKD02S1074661.1:140136-151383 GCA_000966675.3 Picea glauca
AATTTAAATTTACACTAGCGTATTAATACCTTTAAATAAATTATAAAACTAAAATTTAATCAAAATAAAAAAAATGAAAATTTAATTATTCAAAAGGGCGTATTAATATTTTAAAATAAACTATTAAACTAAACATTAATATATATAAGAAAAATCCTTGGCATTCACTGGAAGCCTTTAAGGTCAGGCTTCTGGCATGAGGCCCACGTGCCCGGCCTCTGGCTCTGAGTACCAAACACCTAAGCGGTTCCTTAATCCTAACGCTGCCTCACTTCCGCCTCTCGCCTCTTTTCTCTGTTCAGAGGTTCCAAGAATCTCGCCCACCATGGCTCGCATCCTCGCCATTGTTCTGAGAACTTATCTTGTATGCTTCAGCAAGTGCGCCCTTTCTATTTTCAGCAAGGCGATTTCCTTTTTTTATTTGCTCTTTGTAATATGGCACTGGTAGCATCTTTTAACAGTCATAATCTCCTTCTGTAAAGAAATGAGAGTTCCAATTTCTGATTGAAGGCTGAAGCCACAAGACTCGGTGTAAGTGAGGAAGGAATAAATGGCAACCACTGTGGCACAGTCAGTCGAGCGTATCCTTCCCCATTTTATTGATTAAATAGGTCTGCTCGATCTCATAACTGCTCCTGTGTTTTCCTAGCTTTGTTGGATTTACCTTACGGAAGCCTCGTACTAGGGAATCCCTCGTTTTCTCACACTATTTTGTTGGTAGGTCTTGTTGTATTGTTTTTGTAGCGGTTTCCTTTTTGCCTTTCGGGGGATTTCTGTGTTTCTATCTAGCTGGGACCTAAATGGTTTCCTCCATTGGATCTTTATTCTTTTCCAACGTTTTTCCTTATGCACTGATTTTTTAAGGAAGCCTGATTGTTTATGTCAGGGTTAAATAAGATTTTGTATTTATGTATATCAGGTTAGTTAGTCACCCGAACTTTTATTGGGGTTTTGGCGGTGGAAGAATGTTTTTATTTGACATTGACGCCTTTTGTAGTTTTGGCTTTGTGATATTTGCCTGAAATTATAGGGTATATTGTTCTTGAGGCCCTTGGTTTTCATGTAGCGTAGCATAGATCAAGAGATTTTCGAAGTCTCTGTTTTGTGCCCTACCACCCCCTTGGGTACTTGCGCGCACACACATGTGTTTATAAAATAAGAGCCTTCTCCCCGTTTCAATTATTTCTTCAATTGACCTTATATATTCTATCCACCTTCACCATTTATAGTACTTATTTCATTTTATTATTGAACTAATGACGATTGAAATTTCACTTGAAACACGCACATTGAATATTTTTATACAGTGTTAAACCAGAAGGATCACGAACAAATATATTTCTCTGCGAGTACCTTCATACTATGAGAAAATGTCGTTTTCTTTAGTAGTTGCTTGCATTGAAAGGGACATTTTTTCTAGATTGGTCTCAGGCTGCGTCCATCCTCATCCTTATCTCAATTTGTTATTGAATGATATTTCTTTCTTTGGAGAGAATTTGCATCTACAGTGCAAGTTATCATATTATCTCTGCCTTGTTTCTTGCAAAACCAAACATTTGCTGGTAAAAATGAGCGTTGCTGGACCAACCCTCTAATGGTTGTTTGTAGTTGGGTTTGGTTTGGTTTGATTTTATTGAATGCATTATGTGCGAATAATATCATCTACTGACTGATTTAAGTGAGTTTCCAAAAATGTGAAGTCGCCTCATTAGAATTCTCTAAGCAATATATTAATTTTTTATCCATAATGCGCATGATCAATTGCCAGTCCTGATCTTAATCATACTCGATTGGATGAGAAATATTTGACAAGTGAGAAGAAGAAAAAAAATATTCAGGTCTTCTAATTGTCCGTCTCTGCTGTGTGTTTTTAATGAATGAAGTTGCTTTGGAGAGTCTTGTGTGTAGGTGAATTTTAACAAATGATCTTCTTGCAGCTCCTTTGGGGCACATCTAATTTGAACTTTTGTATTGTGAAGTATGCCGAGTACGCGTAGATTGAGTATGCTAGGGAGTTTGTCAAGCTAGTACCTCTAGGGATAAATTTTTCTACATGAGTCTATCAGGAAGACGTAGCCAAGGAGAGGTTGCATTCTCCCCATCAGAGAGATGCATAAATGGAACATGGCACGGAACCAGAAGCAGGGCAAGTTATCAATAAGTATAATTTTTTTTTTTTGGTATATAAATTAACTATTATTTTTTTTTTCACATACGTCTGTATTATGCATGCCTATCCCAAAACCCATTGATCCACATGCTGGTAGTTTCTTAACTTGTATTATTATAGGTTTGCCTCCATGCCTACTTTCTAAACTTATATATTCATGGATTTAATAAGGCCATCATTAATACGATGGCAGACAATTAATAAAGCTACTGTCAATATATGTATTGAATCATCGTTATATTGTTATCATTTCAGCAAAATTAATAAGTTAGTTTGTTTCCTTTCTAACGAATGCCCATATGTCCCATTTCAGGTCAATAAAAAATGTTCGAGACTTCTTAGCAGAGAAACACTAGAAGATTTCATAACGGAGAAACCCCAATTTAATAATTCAGGCAACGAGGTTCTCACACGAACAGATAGTGATCCRYGTCAGGGTTTCTGGAGGAGGAAGAATACYAGATCYRCCCATCAAATCTATATTTYGTTTTRCCTATTTTCTRACGATTGSTACATAATAATCTTAGGGCTACTTGGTAGAGACTCTCAAGCGACAACTCCCRCAAGCAGTTCAATTTAGGTAAAATTAACACTGGTTTTTTTTTTCATTGTGGCCTGTTGATCTTAAGAGCCTTTTTTTTTTTTTTAAGTATTTTATCAGAACATGTTTGACTAGTAAATAAACTAGTAAATAAAATAAATTAATCTTTTAAAGGGGGTTTTGGGCTGGGAATTTGGCCCTTAAGGCTCCAGATTTCAAACAAAAGCTATGATACCATATGTAATAGCCAAATAGATTTAAACATCAATCCATTTCATAAACTAAGGAAATAACTTCATAACAGAATAATAATCTTCATAATAATAACTTCAGTAACTTAAATTTAACAATGAATAATAAATTTAATAATCGATTAAAAACAATGCATAATTTTAAATACCTGAACCTGATACTAATAACCTTCCATTTGTCCGCTTGCCTTCTTGACCACTGTTGCACTTTGTAAACAATGCCCAAAACCTAGTTCCACCCTGCCAAAAACCTAGTTCCACCCTGCCAACTAGGTAACTTCCTAGCTTCAAGATATCATATGGATATCCTGGCCCCCATGCCCAAAACCTCCAACAACCCCGGTTCCTGTACTGATACACTCCTCACTCCAAAACTCCACTCCTCTCTACAAAATCCAAGATCCCTCCAAATCAATCCCCCATCTCCCATAAAATGACCTCCCGTAAACCTCCTTCCCCTCCATATTCCTCCTTCATTGACTTATGCATTTACTCCTTTACCTACCCCTCGTTAATGCCCCTTATCCTCTCCTTTATTATTTTATCCTCTTGTAGTTAATATGTTATCCCTTTTCGGGTACGTAACTTAATTTAACAATATCATTTATTATCCTCCTTTTATTTATTTACCTTATTAATTAATGAGTTAATTAATACTTAAATTAATCATTGACAATCATGAATAAATAATTAACTAGTTAATGTTATTTTAATAAATAATTATTGTTTAGCTAATCTTTTAGGACATTTAGATTATTAAATTAATTATAATTAATAATCATATACATCTATTTAAGCAGGGTCGTTACAGAAGATGGTGGGCTTGTAAGGAGAGAAAAATGGTATCATGAACGAGAAATGAAATGGAAACTTCTCCATTAAATGAAATAATATTTGTTCTTTTAAAATAACATACCCTTAATTGCCAAAAACATTTTAAACTCTAGGCAATATCAAAATTAAAAACATAGTAACTTCCATATCAAACCCAAAGCAGAGCTCTAGAACTTTTAAACTCAACCAATTAATTCATATCTTTTCTTCCTTCATGTTTGATAGAACATCAACATACTTATATTTCATAATTCCAACCATCAACGATCATTCACAAAATTCTTTAGAGAAGACATGAGGAGGTCGAGAAAAAAAAAATGCCATTGAACTTTAGCATTTTCATCAACTGATTTCAAATGCTACACGATGGAATGGTTTCGAGACACTTTATTCAATTAGCTGGTCGCTTTTCCTTTTCTAAAAATTAAATGACCTGAGCTCAAAACAACTACAACCAATTTCAATCCATTGTAGTTTTTTTTTTCATTTACAAAGTTCTTTTCATATGATAGGTTATCAACAAAAGCATTCTAATTAATTGAAATAGACCACACCCAACAAGCAATGGAGTGCAATATAGGCCAACAAATACTCAACATACGAGGCTGGCATTTACTTCCATATTTTCTATGTGACAGACCAGGTTCGAAACCCTGGTGTTCTTTTTCTTTTATTCACTATACATTGTTCAAAATGTCCAAAACTCTTGTAGGTAATCAACCAATGGACCAAGGAGATATGCAAGTAATGAATCTTTTCACTGTCACATAATCAATTCAAAACCTGAGTTCAAGTTTACAACAATCACGACATGAGAGAGCGGTGTCTGAACAACTAGGTGGGTGAGACAAATCGACAAGCGGGGTTTGTAACATGAAACGAAAGCCTCCAACAAGGTTACAACAAGGTTTAACACAATCGCTTCCAAGGTGTCCGTGAGGTAAAACCCTACTTTTTCTTCATTAAAACTTTGGAATGGAATCTCAATAGGGCCACAACTCTCTCATGAATGGACCAGGAGGTAAGAATAACCACAAAGAGAAACCATACCGCAACTATCCCTTTTTTTTATTTAACATAAAAAACCTTCTAGGATTATACCACGAGACATGGGCGAAAACGAAATAAATTTTCCATAAAATATCAACAACAAGGAGGAATAATAACCGTCATCCATCCTGGGCACAACCACTGAATAAATTCAACATGAATGAGCGTTAAACAAACTAATTTGCAACATTTGAAACACCAACCAATTTCAATGGCACAGACAAAATACACATCCAACGACCATATCTTTCAGAAAGCAAGCACTCGACATACAAATGCTAAGAGCCAACACAAAGATTATATCCAGAGCGAGGATAGAATGATGAATGGAAGGAGATAGACTCCATACCTCTAAGGAAAGCACCAAAAAGAACCAAATACCACCACTATTCTCCAACGGCTGAGCGAAACGGAGGCAAACTAACTAGAGAAACCAAATGTGCAACAAGGTGAGGGTTGTGAGATTGAGGTGGGGGTAAGAATGATGTGCAGTAAATGCACGTCTCTTCTCCACTTTCCATTAATTTCCATCAACCATAGCTAGGGTGGAATACATTAAAAACCCCATTAAGTGCATTAATCAACCATACAAATCAAACATGTCACTTCCATATTGAAACGAAAACCCTCTTTTACCATAGTTTAATACCAACACCATAATATCATATGCCCCATTTTTAATTGTAACAAATCCCTATTTGCAAGGATTGAATTAACTTCGAATGTATGCGAGAGGAGATGTATAGAAGTTATGAACGAAGTTCTTGTCACTTTTGTATGACTTCTAAATTTCAAGCCTTTATCCTCATTGATTTCATGTGAAACTGCATAGTAAAGTCGTCATGAACGCAATTTAGAGAAGTGTTTCTTTTTCACCATGATTTAAACAAGGGGGTCCAAAATATCTAGTTATTATTTAGTATATGTATATAAATAATAAGGCATTGCAACCCATTTGCAGGCAGGGGTATTATGTTGTGCTTTTGGGTGTCAACAACTCTCACACCCACCTTCTGACAATACACTCAACTAGTAAATAGAAGGTTTCCCTAGTTGATAGTAAAATTCACAAAATTGGGGTTTGAATTAATACCCATGAACCATTTCTTCCTTGGGCCCCTCTTAGACACTCCCTAGGAATTCCCCTTTCTCTTGTGGATTAATCAACCCCCATCTTTGTCCATATTCCCAACAACTGGTATCACATTATTTTTATTTAAAATCAGAAAATACATTTCACATATTACATCGCTTGGCCATGGCTATATTCATATCTACATTATGCATTAATTAAACTGAGGATTATAGTGGGGATTTTATAATAATTCAGTGAGATGGGATAACCCATTAGACAAAGTAGTACTTAGGATGGAATTACTCAAGGATATGGAAGGTTAGATGGTTAAAATTAAGAATAATTTGAAAATAACACAATATAGATAGTATAGTTATGAAGATAAGAACATGACAACTAGATAATTTAAAGTGGGAAAGTATGTTCTTTAAGGTGAAGCCTAAGAAGAGCTCATTGAAATTGAGTAGTTGTACAAAGATAACATCTATATTCTATGGTCTAGTTGAGATATTAGATAGAATAGGGTTAATTGCATACATTATTGCATTGCCTTCTTCCATGAATGTGCATAATGTATTTCATGTCTCTTTGTTGAAAAACTATGTACATGATTCTAACCACATTATTGATTGGAATTTGATTCATGTGGAGCCAAAAAGATACTTTCAATTCCATCCCATGCACATATTACACAACAATGTTTAAGTGCTATGGAATAGAGCCATAGGATTGGTAAAGGTTCAATGGACGTGCTATGGTACTGAAGATGCTACTTGGGAGAATGAAGATGCCATGCAGGAACAATATCCGTGACTTTTTGAAGACTTTTAAAATTTTTATAGGAACAATATCCGTGACTTTTTGAAGACTTTTAAAAATTTTATTTTTCTTTTGTATACGCATTGAGTACAGTGACAAGATAAGGGGGAGGGGAATGTAATACCCTTTTTTTTAGTCCCTATATTATTAATGTATTTTTTTTATTTGATGAAAGTCCAGAGTTCTCAAACAAATGAAATGGGTTGGAGTTCCTCAAAAATGTAATACTTTGAATATATTAATAAAAATACATTATTGGTTGCAAGACAAACAAGGAAAAAGATAGAGGGATATCATTCCACAATAGAGGGGTGATAAAGGGGGATAATCATTTTATTTAATTATTTTTTTACCCACATTCATGTTCGGGGAGAATGAGGGGGTGTGTGAGTCTCTTGGGGAGACCACATTGTGCCTTGCACACTTTTCTATTTAAATATTCCCTGTGGGATATTTTGGGTTCAATCGGTTGGACATTCATTCTTTCTCAATTTGTTTTGGAGTCATTCCTCTCTCATTCGCTCTTCTTTCTCATTCTTCATTTGGCATGGGGAAGGGAAAATAATTTTCTGAAGGTAATGAGACATGGTTGGATGACTATAGAAGTTACTAGTGTATTCCAACAATGAATTGATGCTTGTATGCTTGAGATGCATTGGCATGCTGATAAAACTTGTTCACAAATGTGACTTCAAAGAGTTCCAACATTGAGATTTCCTAACCAGTAGCACTGGAGCCCTAGAAAGAGGTGGATAAGCCCACAGATTGCATGGCAGTGAAGGGGGTTCACTTTCTTTGGGTGGTGCAGGCTAGATGGGGAAGAGAGATGGAAAACTAGCCTCATCTCAGGGGTGGAATGTTGCAAAGATTTTATCTGCAATAGAGCCTAAGGTTGGGTGGAACGTTCGAAAACTATAACCAGTTGATGTAATTACATTTTAAAGATAAGTTATTTTCCATGACTTTATATGATTGTATAATTATTTCCGTTGTGAATTAAATATTATCTCTATGATGTGTTTATGCTATGCTTGTTGCTGGTTATAACTATGCATGGTTGATTGACCATTTATTTTATATTTTAGCATGAATCGCGATAATTGCTTGGGGTTATTTCATGCTTCTTTATTAATTAATTGGCATTAGAATTTGAAATCAGTCGAGAAATTGAATTTTAGAAGTACCCGAGTAATGGGTATGTTTCAAATCGATCTTAGAGCAATAAAAAGGAGGAATTTATTTGGTTTGTTGTTTTGGGTCCATTAAAATGAATCACCTTCAAAAATTTATCCGATTCATGTCCCATCTAGGACATCCCAATGCCCTTAATCATGCGGTGTAAAAAGTGCCTTCGGTGCAACGCACTACTTATGCTCGAAGCCACACAACATGGAGTCACATGCTCCCATGTTACAACTTCCTTGAATCAATCCAAAATCACACACAAACTACCTTAGTTGATTATTCTATCGATGCATACACATTATTGACAAATTATTAGAGACATAAATTCAATAACCTTCAACCTCTTCATGTAGCACCTTTACTCTTGGTCCTCAACAACCTTAATTCCTTCCATCATTCCTTTGTAGCATGTCTTATTCATCAAGAGATTTGAAATCTTCTCCTTTCTCTATCAGCAACATATTTATTAGATTATTCATCTTTAGGACTGTATGTTCATCCATCTTAAACTCAACAACTTAATCCATGCTTCATCCTAGGTCACTCATTTTAGGGATTTCATCTTTTACTTGGGCATTCTCTTCAACGTCTTTATCATCTGTGACCCTGTGATTATCTAATTGTTGTATTCTATGCAATTCCTTTTCTTGCACATCATAATTCTATTTCATCTTCTTCTCATTTAAGTATATAAAACTTTTATTCTTTTATTCATTTTCATACAATACAATACATCGTCTTTATGGCCATACACAGGCCTACAATCTCTGTCGGGTTTCCAGGTTGAAGTCCATTTAAACATCACCTACTTCTCTCTCTCATTGTCTCCCATGACTTATCCTCTTATCGCCTTTGAAAGATCCCCTAGTAATATCTTTTATGCTATGTTTTATTTCTTCAAAAATTGTTCACTTCAGTTTCCCCATCAGACTCCTCACACCCTTTCATTTTCCAACTTCATATTTGTCCTTTTCTGGGTGACTCTTCACCTTCGTGCGACCTTCCATCTTCCACCAACAACTAACTCTTCATCAATTCATTATTTCCCTTTATAACAATTTGCATTCTCCTTCCATGCACTTGTCTTCTACTTATTCTGTAGAAATGTGTTTGTCCCTTAGAAACACCCCATCTGTTGCACTACCACACTTTGTATCTACAACATTGTTGTCACTTCATGTTGCATATCACATTATATCACCTACAAAAAGAAATCTTTCTCATAATAGCTCTATCACATACCCCAACTTCCTTCTTTGTGTCATCCCCAAGATGGTCGAGATGCTCCTGGATCACATCCCCTTTGGTGTGGTGCTTTCTGTGGTGGCTATGTGGGATTGGTGTTTCAAGAATATACAATGTAAAATATTTTTCTAGATGTACAAAAACCTTTCATTTTCTAGAAAATTGATTATTGTGAACATGATTATACATGCCTTGTATGTTTATTATATATCTTATTGGCTTCCCAATAGGGCTCAATTTCACAAATTGGTGTAACATCTACGTTCATAGTTGTGGGCCAAGTACGGTGGGCCCTATATCTTCCCTATGGTACCCTGGGATGTTTCCATTATTCCTAAGGATGAGGGAGGTATATGATTGATTGATATTGTGACTCAGGGTAACATACTAGTTTTGAAATGGCTAATCTAGTGTCTAGAGGGATGGTCTCCTTGGAAATTATTGTTGAGGGATCATATTCTCACTACACAACATATTGTCTCACACGAGATACTTTCATATCTTAACAACTTCCAGGTCTCATGTTATTTTAATATCAAAAGTATCTTGGAAGGATTGAGGAAGGTAACTAGCTTGGTGTTGTGGAAAAGATTAGGTATTAAGGAAGGATGGGGTTTGGCTACAAGACCAATTTTGAGTTGTAAGGTGTAGGGAACATGTGTTGCATACATTTCTCATTTTTAGGGATGGAGATTGAGTAAGGAGAATATTTTTGTTGGAGGGATTTCTTGAATGCCAATACTCACTCTTGGAAGGACTAGCAGTCCATTTCTTGTGAATTTTCCCTATCTTCCATGGACCTCATATTATTGTGGATATTATGATTCTTACTCCATATGAGGACCTATTCAAAATGAATATAGACATGCCTTTCCCTTTTTGGTTTGATTGCGAGTGGGTCTTTGTGAGCCCTTTCACCCATTATGATTCTTGGAGGATGTACTCTTTTATTCATTATTGGCATGAGCTCAACCCTATTATTAATTCGTGATGGGAATCTATCGAGACAAAGAGATGTTGGATGAAGAGATTGCATAATGTGTCATTAATATAGTTCAACTACAAACTTTAAGTGTTTCAATGATTATTGATTTACAAGGGCCTTCCTACCAAGCCATGGTTGGTCAAAAGAAGACTTTCAAATGGGATTGTTCTTTTTCCAAGTCTTATTAGGAATGTGTTCACTCTGAGCATGCAACCATTTTGTACGAGAGGTTGCATTGGAGAAAGGCATTATTGGGTGATTCCAAATATTTGGTCCTCTCATCACTTAATTATTTGTAGCTCTACTTGAAGATTTCATCCCTATTTTTTCTTTTGAAGCTTTGTGCAAATATGTTCTTGAAAATGAAATTATCTCTTTGTCTACACTTTGTCAATTATGGAAGGAAGAGGTTCATATGCAATTGTTACATAAATACTTTTTATTGATAAAAAAATGTCAAGGGGTTGGATACATATGCCTATTAAGATTTTATTATTGTTTTAGTTTATTTGAGGAAGAGGATGTACATCTTTGTACCTTATAACTATTTTAGTTTCTTTGAGAAAGGGGATGTAAATACCTTTATACATACCCTTTTACTATTTTGTATATTCTCTATGGAAAATAATTATATGTTAATGTAAGAAGTATGTCTAAAGAAGAGAAAATAGTGTGGGTGGGAAAGTATTGGGTTCATTTTGTATTCAAATTTAAACAAAATGTCAAAATGAGGTAGTGTATATGCAAGATACCAGATATATAAAATATGCAGAACAGAACGAAATGCTAGAAATAACATAATAACAGCAAAATATCTAGCATAATTTTCACAATACACAGAAATGATATACGAAATAGAAACATAAATAGCACTTGATTCAGATAGCAATGTTCATAGGCCTCTTCGAGGGGGCAACCTCCAATCGAGCAGTGCTCTGTTACAATAATATCCAAGCTAGGGTTCGCATACCCTCGAATCCTATTTATACTAAAAAGAAGCATCTAGAGGAAGATACTTCTAGAAGCGGAAGCTTCTATTAGGTCTTCTTACATCCGCCTTATTCTATTTTATTGAAAGGTCTTATTAATATT
>JZKD02S1074661.1:180711-194787 GCA_000966675.3 Picea glauca
GAAACATAGCACTAAAAATATAAAACACATTATTTTTAAATATATGGGAAAAGTTGATATTAAATATAAGTGGTTAATATAAGATACAAATTTTAAAAATTAAAATGTAAATTAGTAATTATTATAATTCATTTATATTTATATTTAATTACATAAAAAATTTTCACATATAATTAAATTCTAAACTCTATAATTCCAACACTAAATCGTGTTTTTATTTATAATATTTTTTATTACCATTACATCTTTAATTTGAAATTTTATATCCTTATACCTATAACATATAACTATTAAATTTAATAGTATATATTTGACATTTTGTATCGTGATACCTATAACATATAACTATTAAATTTAATAGTATATATAATATCATTTTTTTTTTAAATATGTATACACTTAGCATTAATAATACATATAACTTTAATCCCTTTAATATATTAATCCTTAATATAATATATATCCCCTAATATAATAATCTTAACCATTACAATCAGTAATAACATTACTAATAACATTGAAACTCTAATAATTATAATTAATAATGCATAACTTATATAACCCATGTAACTTTAAATCTTTAATCCATATATAATCTCTATCAATTCTTATAATATCTAATATAACCCTTAATACGAATAAGTTTTTATTACTCCTTATCCCTCACGCTTCAATCATGTAACTTTTAATACAACTCTTATAACTCTATCTCTTAACCCCTATAACTCATAAACCCTAAAGCTCACACATATGACTCCTAACACCTCATGCATATAATCATTATTCCCCATTTCCACCTCATGCATATAATCACTATTCCCCATTTCCTATAAGGTTGAGTGCAAGTTAATAATGGTCAACGATTAGTGGTAATGCAAACCTGGAAAAACATCAATCTCTTAACTTGGAGGGATTAGTCAAGGTACTTTTACAATGAATTTGAATATGGTGTGAGAAGATGAAACATAGTAAATTGAATTAGATTTCCTAATATACAACTTTTATTCATAGACATTGTGAACAAGTACGTCGAATTTGTTTTTTTCTAAAAGTGGTATCTTATTTTTCCAACAAAATATAAGGTATATGTTTTCATTCATGGAGGTATTGAGTGTCTTAACAATGGAATTACATTCCAAAAACTTGTAGAGAACCCTTTTTTCTTGTATTGTTTTTTTTGGAAATTTTTAATATTAATTTTATATATTTTTTAAAATTATCAAAGTCAACACATGCCTTAAATTACCATGTCTTTTTTCATGGAGGCTAAAAGGGTCTTAAAATGATCAAAGCATTTTTTTTAGATCGTAGGTATCGGTCTCATATTGTGCCGCATATAACTCATTTCAATAATGGTTAGGCCGAGAAAAAGTTATAGCAAAAATAAGAGAGGCATGTATTCTAGGTTTTTGATACATGTGAAGAGAAAAATAGATTAAAAACATTAAACAATAATAATTAAAAAAAAATTCTATATTTGAAATTTGCATAAATGACTCTATCTATGTCTATAATTTCATCAACAACTGAATAATGTAGCCTATAGAAAAATAACGTCAAAGACAAAGATATACAGGGGTATTCACAAAAATGGACATTTTTATGAATTTAGAGACTAAGCCACTAGGCTTCTCATCCAGAACCTAACTCCAAGCCAACCAAGTTAGCATACACCTTGTCAATCCATTATAAAAAAATTGAATTAAAATAAGCGTGCACGCGCTCTAGGAACACGCATGTGCTATAGGAGCACACACACGCTACAAGAATGCATGCATGCTCTTTGTCTTGCCCTCTCCCCCTCTCACACTCTCACACACTCTCTCTCTCCCCACCTCATCCCTGTCTCTCTCCCCCCATGCCAATATTTTTCCTACATCTACCCCTCTCTTACATTTACCTCTCTCTCTCTACCTCCCTCTTTATTTTCCTCTCTCTCCCTCTCCCACTCTCTATTGCCTTACTGTGCCTTGCTCTCTCTCCCTCCCCCACACACTTTCTACCCCCCTATATGTATTCCTATCTCTCCCTCCCACACACTAACAGACTCACTCTCTACCTCCCCTCTATGTCTTCCTTTGTCTCCCTCCTACACTCTTGCACAAACACTTTCTATCCGCCCTCTATGTCTTCCTTTGTCTCCCTCCCACACTCTCACACACAGATTTTATATCCCCCCTCTATGTCTTCCTCTCTCTTCCTCTCACACATCAACACACTCACTCTCTACCTCATCCTTTGTCTACCTCTCTCTACCTCCATCCTTTCCCTCTTACTTATACGAGAACTTATATGAACATGACCATGGACTAGACCATGAACTAGATCTAGACCATCACCTATACCCCCTATCTCTATACCCCCCTATTTTTCCGCTCTTCCTTTGAATCTCTCATTGTCACTATCTCCCACCATGACCTAGACCATGACATATAGCTATATCTAAAGTTAGAAGTTGACTTAGATATTGACATAAACAATGACATATACCCCCCATACTCTCACTCTCTCACTCTCTACCTCCCCTCTTTGTATACATCTCTCTTCCTCCCACATTCTCGCACACACACTTTATATCCCTCATTAAGCTATTTGTATCTCTCTACCCCCCTTGCCTCTATCTCCCCCTTCCTCTCATAATTAGTCTCACTCTCTCTCCACCCCCTCCTCCCTCCCTACCTCCCTCTCCCCTCCCCTACCTCTCACTAAGTCTTTTCTCACAATCAATCTCACTATCTCTCTGCCCACCCCATCCTTTTTCAGACCCCCTCTCTTTCTTTCTCTCCCACCCCTCTCACACTCATACATTATCTATCTATCGCCCCTCCCTCTATCTCTCCCCCTCTGTTCCACTATTTATCCTCTATTTATATCCTACATCTACCACCTCTTTCTCTCTCTCATCTACCCTCCACCCATTTCTCTATTTATATCTCTCTACCCTCACTTCCCTCTATCTCCCCCCTTCCTCTCACAATCAGCCTCACTCTCTCTCCACCCCCTCCTCCCTCTCTCTCTCTCACTCTCTCTCCACTCTCTCTCTCATAAATCTACCCCTCCCCACTTTCTCTCCCCCCCTTCCTCTCACTCTCTCTCTCATAAATCTACCCCTCCCCACTTTCTCCCCCCCCTTCCTCTCTCTCTCTCTACCCACTCTATTTGTCTCCCTCACCCTCCCTCTCACACTCTCAAACACTCCTTTTCCATTCCCCCTCTCTTTCTTTCTCTTCCCCCCTCTCACACTCACCCATTCTCTCTCTACCCCCTTGTCCCTATATCTCCCTCCCCCTCTCACTATATCTCCTCTCTTTCTCTCCTACATCTACCACCGTTATCTCTCTCTCATTGTTAGTCTCACTCTAATTGTATCTCCCTCCCTCTCTCTTATTATTTTAGGCCTCCAAATGGTTCATTTCATTCACACTATCTCTCTTCCTCCAAACAATCCTTTCAATTTGGTTGCACTGCAATATCATAATCTCTAAGTCTCGAAATGATCATAATGTCCATTTCATTAGGTTCCATTCCTCCAAATATCTTGTCACCAGACCCAAATATTGACGTATACCATGACCTAGACCACCACATAGAGATAGATCTAGATTTATAGGTTGACCTAGAGCTTGATGTAGACAAAGACACAGACCCCCCTAGCTCTATCTAATCCTAGGCATAACTTATACTCAATCCTTAACCCCAACTTAAATTAATCCCTGAGTGCACTATGCATATACCTTATGCACAACCCTTGCACTCACATCACCCACATTTTTGTGCTCTAACCATTTCTCTATCCTTGAAAACACTTTCAATCCTAACCCCTTATGCCTTTGTTGTCTCCATACCCCTATACAATTTTATTCATACAAAGGTTTGGTGGATATTAAATGATATATCATTTTCACTAAGAGCACGCACACACTCCTGTGACTTGAATTAATTGGTCATTTATGCTCAACATAAATGTGCACACGTTCTTAGAACGCACACATGCTTTAGTGCACACACGTTCTAGGAATGCGTACGTGTTCTTGCTGGGAATTTTTTGGTGCCAAGAAAACCCCATCTCATATATCCCATGGTCTAAAAAAATGTGAAAACTTCAGACAAATGCATCCTACACATACATGTTTTACCTTTTTTAGTGTTCTTGTTAGATTCATAAATACGTTTTTTCTATTGTGAGACCATTGCAGGAAAATTTGGAAGACAACTTTGTCAAGTGAAATTGGAATTATTGTTTGTATGTAATTGTGTATTCTTGGAATTGGAAGACAAATTGTTTCAAGTGAAATTGCAATTGTTGTTTGTATCTTCTTGGAATTGGAAGACAAATTTGTGGAAGTGCGATTGGAATTGTTGTTTGTATCTTCTTGTTTCTTCTTGGACTTGGAAGAAAAGTTTGTCCAAGTGAAATTGGAATTGTTGTTTGTATCTTCTTGTAATTGGAAGACAAATTTTTCCATGTTAGGAATCAAATACCAATATAGCATAGAAAAACCTCAGAATAAGTACTCAACGCCTTGAAAAAGAGAGAATTTTAGATAATAATCCTCTTCGAGGGGGAAACCTCCTTATACACCAAATATATTTCCCAATACAAGATGATTCCAAATGAAAAGGTCTCCTTGGTATATATAGGATACTAGGAGGTACAATTACAACTAATGGAACCAAGCCTACATAAATAAAATAACATTACTAATGTAATATGCCCAATTAAGGGGTAATGTGCCACTATTTAGGGCTTAAAATATCCCTCCCATTGAGACAAGTGTTGTCTGCAATGCTTGAGTAATTCTAGATGCTTCTATATAAAATACTCATCTTCCCAAGTGGAATATTCAAGAGATAGTTTCCTCCACTTAATGAGATACTCTAAAATGGATCTATTCCTCAACTGGTGAATTCTTGTGTCAGTAATAGCTTCAGGCTCCAATATGATTTTTCCTTCCTTGTCAAGTTCTAGAAATATAGTTTGAACTAGGATATTGTCGCCTATAACCTTCTTTAAGCATGAAACATGGAAATTTGGGTGTACTCGTGAAGATATAAGCAACTCCGATTTGTATTCCATAGCACCAATATTTTGCAACACCTTATAAGGGCCATATTACTTTGGTGATAATTTATTATCCTTCTTGGCTTGCTTGCGAGACATATGTTTGTATCGTTGTACTATTAAAAACACCCAATCCCCTACTTCAAAACTTCTTTCACTACGATGTTGATATGCTTGTTGTTTCATGCAATTGTGTGCCATGGTCAGGTTGTCCTTTAAGGTTTGGATAACTTCTTGTTGATTCTCGATGTGATCTTCCATTGCTTGAACCTTAGATTTTTCTTTTAGAGAAGAAGTTATGGAAGGAGGGTGGTATCCAAAGACTACCATAAATGGTGTCATTTTTGTTACAGTATAAAAGGAAGTCTTATACCACCATTCTGCCAAGGGTAACCATTTGAACTATTGTGTTTGTTTATGAGAGACAAAGAAACGAAGGCAGCCTTCCAGATATTTATTCTCTATATCACTTTCTCCATCAGATAGAGGATGATAAGATCATCTATGAGCCAATTGACCCCAACCAAGAAAATAATTTTTTCCAAAAATGTCCAGTGAGGATGGGATCTCTACCACTTACAATAATCTTTGCGCTTCCATGTATCTTTTGAACTGTCTCCATAAATGCACTGGAAAATGTACTGGCTTTTAAGGGATGAGAAAGTGCACAAAAGTGTGTGTACTTGTTCATTCTATCAACAATCACCATTATGACACTCTTTCCTTCAGAATTCGGTAACACTATGATGAAATCCATGGAAACCTCCTCCCAACGCTAAATTGGGATGACTAATGGTTGAAAAAGACCCGGGGTCTTAATTGTTTCCACCTTATTTTTTTGGCAAACCAAACATTCCGCCAAAAACCTTTGAACATCATTTTTAAGGCCATCCCAAAAAATCCCTTCTTGACCCTATGGTAGGTTTTTAGAAATCCCAAGAGCCCTCCTACCAGAGAGATGTGCAATTCCAATAGTAATTTTTGTTTGAGTTGGGATTTATTACATAAATATAAGTGATCTTTGTACCATAGTGAATCATTTTTCCATGTAAATGTATCTGATTCACTGGAATCCTGTTGAAACCTTTGAACAAGAGTCCACACGTTTTCATCATTCTTCCATTAATTCCTCACTTCTATTATCCAATCGGGTTGGATGATCGAGATAACATAGAGAAAGGCATCAACATCTTCATCCTTTCTTGAGAGTGCATTTGCCACAACATTTTGTTTCCCTTTTTTATAGATGATTTCAAAATCATAACCCAATATCTTGGTCACCCATTTTTGTTATTCTTCTGAATATAGTCTTTGTTCCAAGAAGTATTTAAGAATATCATGATCTTTTTTGACCTTGAAGTGCCTACCTATTAGGTAAGGGCACCATTTCTTCAATGCATGTAGTGTTTCCATCATTTGATTCTCATAAATGGGTTTGTGTAAGTCCTTTCCCTTGAGTGATTGACTTTCAAAAGATAGGGGTCTTCCTTCTTGCATTAGGACAACACCAATGCCATTTACCGAGGCATCACATTCCATAATAAAGATTTTCACATTGCCTTTTTAAGTTGTTTAAAAGCTTTAGTTGAATCTGGAGTCCATGAAAATGCATCTTTCTTAGTTAATGCCATTAAAGGTGTTGTTATTCTTCCATAGTTCCAAACAAACTTGCGGTAGTAACCTGTCAAACCCCAAAATACTCTAATATTCTTCAATGTTTTGGGAATCGGCTAGTCTATCATAGCCTTAATCTTGTTAGGGTATACCTTCACACCTTCATGAGATACGATATGACCCAAATACTCTACCTTCTTTACGCCAAAGAAACATTTGGATGGTTTGGCATATAGTTGTTGCTCCTTTAGCAGTTGTAGCACCTTGTCAACATGTCGCACATGATCCTCGCAAGACTTGCTATAGATTAGTATATCATCAAAAAATACTAACACAAATTTTTTAAGGAAGGGCTTGAAAATGGAATTCATCAACCCTTGGAATCTGAAAGGTGAATTTGTAAGGTCAAAAGGCATGACCAAAAATTCATAATGGTCTTTGTGAATTTAGAATGATATTTTTGGGATATCTACTTCCTTCATTCTAATCTAATGATACCCTGAACGAAGATCCAACTTTGTGAAATAGATTGCTCCATGTAGTTCATCTAACAATTTATCAATGAAGAGAATGGGAAACTTATATTTAATAATGATATTTTTGATCTCTCTATAATCTGTACACATACACCATGAGCCATCTTTCTTGAGTCCCATTACCATTGGTGCAGAGTAAGAACTTTGGCTAGATCTAATAATTCCAGCCTCTAACATTTCTTCAACCATTTGCTCAATTTCACTCTTATGGGAATACGGGTGTCTGTAAGGCCTGATGTTAGGAGGAACAATCTGAGGAATTAGGTGAATAGCATGATCATGATTTCGAGTGGGTGGAAGAGCTTTGGGAATATCTTCAAATACTTTGGAATGTTTATCAATGATCGCTTGGAGATATAGGGGAATAGATGTCTTAGATGCTTGAACATATAGTGAGCGTAGTTGTGCAACTACACCATGATTCCCCTTTTTCAATAATTTTGTCATGCCATTAGAGATTATCACCTTATTGGTTTTCTTTGTGATACCCCTTAACTCAATTTCTTTTCCTTCCAATGAAAATTTCATGAAAAGTTCTTGATAATTAAAAGCCACTATTCCTAATTATTGTAACCATTGGATTCCTAGTACGACATCAACACCACCCATGGGTATAAAAATCATTGGATTATTTATTACATATTCCCCCATAGTAATATTAATATTATTGAATTTTCCTGAGAAATTGATAGTTCCTCCATATGCACTCATTACTTGAAACTCGGGCGCTGGATATACAAAGAAATTGAGATCTTTGGCTAATTTATAGGGAATGAAATTATGAGTACTACCAGAATCAATTAGTACTATTACATTTTTATTTTTGATATATACTTCGATCTTGAGGTTTTGAGGAGTGCTAATTCCAGCCAATGCATTACATGATATCGTGGGAGTCAACTCTTCAAGAGAAATTGCTTGTACATTTTCATCTTAAGATGGTTCTTTTTCTTGTTCTTCTTCCTCTTCACAATCTATGTAGAATAATTTCTTCTCACCACACTTATGTCCCTTACTGTACTTGTTGTCATAATTAAAGAATACACCTTTTGATTTTATTTCTTACAATTGTTGAGGTGTCAACCTTGTAGGTTGAGGTGTTTTAGAATATGGAACATTCTTCTCTCAATAGATGTTAGGAGTGGTCCTTCTAGTAGCCATAGCCATATTTTTACTTTCAACATTTCTTGCCACCCTCAATGCATTCTCTAATGATTTGGGTTCCCAAAGGCGAACCTCATGTTGAATGTTATCCTTTAAATTTCCTATGAATACATCAATTAGGTGCTCATCTAGAATATTTGTTACTTTTATATTCAATCTTTGGAAGTTCTCAATGTGCTTTGTAACTGAAACCTTTTTCTTGAGATTTATCAATTGGCTAAATCAGGTATTGATCTTTTTATCCTCATAGTGTGCTATCATTTCTTCCATGAAAATTATCCAAGTGATGAGTGATTTTGTGAGAACAAAGCCATCGATACCACACAAATTGATTGTGTTCTAAATATAAAAAAGCAATTCGTGCCTTTTGTGTATGTGTCACATCATGTAGATCAAAGAATTGCTCCATTTGAAGTATCCATGTGATTGGATCCTTGCCATCAAACTTCCTCATATCGATATTAGGAAAGAGGTTGGTCTTCAACCCAAGGTTGGAGTTTCTCCATTCTTGATTCATCTTCCCTTTGTCCTCATCATGAATTTCACGGGATACATTTTCACTTTTAGGTGTCCTCTCTATTAGAAAAATTTTCAATTCTTCCATGATCTCCCTTTTTAAATCCTCCATCTTAGTATAAATTATTTCCTCCAACTTAGCTTCAGTTGAATCCATCATACCTTGTAGTTCATATTTTGTTACTGTATTTTTTCGTAAATCATTTATGTCTCTGCACATTTCTTCACCTTCATCAAGAGTCCAAGTAGGATTTTATAGAGGCTTATTTGGTGTAGAAGTTCCCTTTCTTGGTGGCATGTTGGCCAAGTGTCACTTTTAAACCTTGATTTTGAGGTGGTTCTACTAGACGATCTTTCTTCTATTGTATCTCCAAAATTTTGGCCCTTCTTGGTATGGAAATTTATTTTTTGTAGTTCTTTGATATTTCTTCTCTGCAATTCCACAAGTATGATCAAAATTGGATGTGAAAAGTGGAAGTTATGGTAACTTACCCACAAATTGATTTTTTTTTCCCTTCCAGGAGATCTCACTTGTATAGAGTGCCTCACACAAAATAATTGATATACAATTCTGAAAATTGTACCATAAATACTACAGACTATCCACTATCCAATGAAATTTGTCTCACTCAATTTGGATATTATAGGAACAATTTATGACTGTTTTACTTGGAACACAGAGTCAAATACCCTATCTTCCACATGGTGTATCTATTTGGACTAGTCAAATACCCTATCTTCCACAGGGTGTATCTACAAATTTAAGATGACCCAGAAGATGAAATTTTTATCACAGATACCTTAATAATTTCTATGAATATTCTCTGTATTTTAGGGTCTGAAATGTTACAGAAAAAAATTCATAGCAAAAATTCCGCAATGACTAAATTCATGATGATTCCAGAACACAATCTTACACTGGATATATCTCCAAAAGTATAAGTCCCTAGGAGCTGAAAATTGAAACCAACATACCTTGATCTATATAATAAGTATCCTCCAAGGGGTTCCTTCTAAAACTCCATAGAAAAAAGTTATAGTGAAAATCCCAAGGTGTGTCAGATGTAGTAGTGAAACCCCAAGACCTTGAGCTCTGATACCAAATGTTAGGAACAAAATACCAAGATAGCATAGAAAAACCTCATAATAAGTACTCAACTCCTTGAAAAAGAGAGAATTTTAGATAATAAGCCTCTTCGAGGGGGAAACCTCCTTATACACCACATAGATTTCCTAATACAAGATGATTCCAAATGAAAAGGTCTCCTTGGTATATATAGGAGTCTAGGAGGTATTTCACTGTTACCACACTTGAAATACCTGTTAAGACATCAAAAGTTACAAACCTAGGCAGAGGCTCTGCAGGAAACCTTACAACTGGAAGGGAACCAGTATCAATAGACATATCCAACAATAGAGGAGCTAAAGGAGGATTTGAATAATCTAACATTTCAACTTAACTAGAATAAGGGAAAAGAGGAAAGAGAGGTTGCTTGGTGTATGCTATGTAGGACAAAAGGACACCAGAAAAATGAATGTCCAAATTTGGCATAGTACATGACAACAGGGGTGCCAAACCCCTTGCCAACAGAAGGACCATGGTGCAAGATGTGTAAAACGCATGGGCATGATCCATATCATTGTCCAATGATGCAAAAGTACAAGACAATACCAATAAGTTCATATTGCAATTTTTTCAAATCAGTGGGTCATGATGATAAGGATTGTAGAACTATGGAGATGATCAGAGAAAGAACTTCAAATACTTATAGGGTGCAAGCATAAATGATGATAGGACAATATACACTTCAGTTCAACCAGGTACCACCACAATACAACAATGCGCAACAACAGTACAACAATGTGCAACAATAATACAAAAATGCACAACAATAGTATAATAATGCGCAACGACAATATAAACCCACGCAATATAACTAGGTACCCTAGTACAACACACCGTGAGGAGATCAAGGTGGATACAAAGGTGGAGGATGAGGAAAATGAGGATTTGGATGAGGCAGAGGCCTAGTATTGTGCCACAACTTCCAACAACCAAGACATTATGCAAGGGATTGTACACTTCCACCAAAGAAATGTATGTACTTTCACGCAGCAGATCATGGCACATAAGAATGCCCAACACACTTGGGAAAGATCCAAGAAAAAAGGAACCAGAACAACTAGAATGTCCAATGGATTTCTGCAGAAGTCAGGTATGATGGGAGAAACGTCAATATAGTCACACGAGGAGGAGCTAAGACAACAACTGATGTAGCAAAACAAGATCCAACTTAACACCAATGTGTTAAGAAGAATATTGATCCACATAAGTCGTTTGATGCACAAAAAGAAAAGGAAACATTTAAGGAAGCCATACATGAGTTTCTCAAGTAGAATGTTGCATCTACATCAATCACACATCAAAATCAGAACCCACCAATATATAGGATGCCATTCTCAATGGACCATTCCAATACAGGACAACCTTTAGAGCAAGTAAGTACCATAAAGATGCTTTTGCAATCCCGTGTTAAGTTATTGAAGGATCCATCATTTGTTAAGGTATTACAAAATATATTAGAAAGATGCATGATTCGGATCTAGGAGCGGAATGAACTGATTAACGGACTAAATACAATAAACATAGATATAGGAAGAATAACAAAAATATCCAGTGAATAATATCTTCTATTAAATAATGAAATAGGCTGAAACTGTAAAACTGTAGAACTGAAACTTGATCGAATGATGGTAGCTATCTCTGAGAAGAGATGTGGCTTCTACATGCAGATCCGTATGAGAAAAATGGAATACAATGAGGCTCCATAAGCCTTTTTTATATTACTCATGAATTCCAAAACCCTAGACATCCAAACACCTAACCCTAGAAGGTGAAACACCAAAAGTTATGTGGGCCCTATAGATAAGTTGGTGTAGTTTGGTACCTCAACTTCCTAGGGCTGTAAATTTTTCATACAACCTTCGTTTTAGGCACGTGATAGCCCGTTAGAAAGGTATTTTAGAGAAATACACATTCTGTTCTCATACTCTGACTCTGTCTATATTTTCACTATGGCGAGTAAAAAAAACAACGTTTAGGGGCCCAAAACAGCCTTGGAAGTACAACAAGATGTGCTGACATGAAAACATACAAAATAAGCCAGTTGGATTAGGTGAGAGGCCAACTATGTCCAGCTAGAGAGTGTGTGAGGTTTCAGACAACCCCAAAAGTGTAGAAATCACAATTATAAACAATACAAAAAGATGTGCTGAATAAAAAATGAACACGAGGAGCTAGTTGAAATAGGTGGGTGGCCACAAATATCCACTTGAATCAATCCTACCCCCCAGGAAGAAATGGTCTCCATTGCATTGAGTTCCCCCATCAGGTGAGGAAAATTATACTCGATTTGGCCCCGAGTGAGCCACTTGCCTTGGTGTAGGAGTTTCCCTGCCTTGACAACCCGATAGAGCTAGATCCATTGCTATCAAGTTCCCTTGAACTGTGTGTCCACTATTTGATTGGTGTATTCTTGTTCAATGCAGTCAGGGATGAGCTCTATTAGTGTCAGCTATTCAGCGATCTCAGAGGTGTCCAATAATGGTGGAAAATATGGCCGAAGGAGGTCCACATTAAATACTGGATGCAGAACAAGGAAGGGTGGAGTGTTGAGCTCAAAATTTTATCTACCCACAACCTTGGTGATAGTGTAAAGCCCATAATGAAGTGGGTGAAGCTTCCGATGGGGTCTGGTGAGACGCTCCTTCTTCAAATGTAACCAAACTTTTTCGCCAACCTAAAAATGGTGTGGTTCCCTGTGTTTATCACGGCGTTGCTTGTACTTAGCATTGGATTTCTACAAAATATCCTGTACCTATTGGTGTATGTGATGAATCCTCTCAATGAATCTGGTGGATTTATCGATCGCAGAATGATCAGGGGAATAGTCTGTTTGTGTAGTGGGAAGAGGAAGTGAAACATCAATGGGTCTGAAGGGTTGGAATCCCATACCCACCTGAAATGGGCTATGGCTAGTGGAACTATGGAGAGCCCTGTTGTAATGTCCCCCACCTCTTGATGAATAGGTTTGAGAAGACTTAGTGGCCTAGGCATCCCCACTAGTACGTAGTCTCACACTAAGGGGAAAAGTCAACCAAACTAAGGTTATATTATTAAGTTGACTTAATACAAAGGTAAACGAAGTTAAAAAGATAACTCAATGAAGGAATAGAAGCACTTGAGGTTGAGTTAGGAGTTAACCTTTAGGGTTAACTTAACTCAACAGGGAAATAGAAGAAATGTATAAAGAGAAGGCTAGGGCACTGTTGCCGTCCTTATACACACTTGAAAATGTTAGCTTGAGTTCGGCTCACTTAGTGTGTCCTTGGAGGCACAATGCCTAGGTTCACAGCCCACGCTGTCACTTTCACCGAAACCTCTTCCGTCTAGGCTTACTCCTAGGGAAGCCAAAGGGGGTAGTCCTTAGTTGCTAGATGAATTAAGTTAGATTCTAGGAGTTAATTTTAGTTTGTTAAGGTTAAGGGGGTTTCTAATCCTAATATGCTAAGGCAACCATGCAATATGCAAGGGTTAGCATGAAAGTCAAGTCCTTTCCCTAGGTCAGCTAAGACTAGTGCCTATAAATTGGGCAAGGGGTCAACTATGTTTCAAGGTGGTTAATTACAAAAGAATTACAAGTTACAAAAGAATTATAAGTTACAGATTTACAATAAAGAATAACTCACTAAAGAATATCATGTACATTCATTTACAAGATTTACGAAAAGGAATGATATATCACAATCTAAACATGTATGTTTAATGTGTGCAGGAAAACGAGGACTTGAGCATTTACCACACCATCATTCACATTAGATCATCAACATATTACTTCATCAATAATATTATGAAGATTAAGCACAATATTATGAAGGAAAGAAGACAATCTACACTATTTACTATCAAACCCCCCCAAGATTATTAGATGTGGCCAAGGGATTAAATAGTTAGGCTTTCCTTAAGGATTTTAAGTTTATTTGGATTTCACCAAAGCCTCCTCCTCCTGTTTCCAAATAACTGCCGAGTGCTCAAGATAGTAAGGGAACAAGGCCCACCCTAGCTTCCCAGGTCAGCCCTGACAGTAAGAGTACTTCCCGGAAAGGATCCCCCTTACGGAATCA
>JZKD02S1074661.1:202748-212976 GCA_000966675.3 Picea glauca
CAAGTGGAAGTTCTGTGTATCAAATGATGTGTTAACAAGAACCCTATAGCATGATATTATTTGAGTCTGTGATTAATATTTAGAGTTACATATTTCACTCAAATCCTATTGTTATGTGTGTGTGTAAGCTACCATTTGAAATTTGGTATTCAACATAAATATTAACTTTGTGCTAAATATCTAAGTATTTCATTCTTTTTGGCACCGATATTCGATTTATGTTTAGACTTTGATAAAACATATTCGACATATAATATTTAATTCAATATTTATAGTTTAGGCAATGCATTCCTTTCGGCAAAAAATATTTAAACTGCTACCCTGACTTGATTTGTGCATTCGGTCTAGACCTACCATGCAACCCTTGTGGTTTGACTTTGTAATGTATTACTGTATTAAGAGTGAAGTCCCATGGCTTTATTGGTGAACTATATCTGTATAAATTTACGGAATACATTTCATTTTGCACTTTCTTGATCATTTTAATTCTTAGAAGTTTATTTTGACTTCCTTATGGTATTTATGGGTAAAGAACTATTTACTTTGATCTAATGATGGGACTCTTGATTTTGCGAGGGCACCCATCAGATAGACCTTGGCCCTCTTCTCACTTCTATTCTGTGGATGACTTCTTCAACTACGCAGATGGAACAAACCGATCCAAATAACAAGTTAAGTACTATTGGGAACCATGATTATAACATTTTGTAGCACATCGTTTATCTTGAATTTCGATCTAACTCATCATTCAAAATTCTGTTTAATTATTTTACTCATTAATGTTATTCAGTTTTCTCACAGGATTGTAGATGCCCGAAGTCTTACGATTCAGGTTTGCACCCTGTGAAAAAGGTACTTGGGTTCTGAATACAATGTCTAAACAATAATTTCCAGGTTCTATTGCGTGAATTGATACTATGTTAAATTACAATTGTCGTGGGTAGAAGCACCAGACTTCTATGACTACTTATTTTACTGTGTCTTCAGTTTTAAAGAAAGTCCCTAAGGACCAAATCCTTTCCTCTGTGTAATAGAAATTATTAAGGTGTAATGAACATGATTACGCCATCATTCATAGATTGTATAGTCGACCTTAAATGGAGGAAACTCAATCAGTCAATTCGTTGTTTTCGATATATTGGATATGTTATATGTAGAATTCTAAAATGGATAGTAAATCTTGAATATCACCAAATATGTATATACATATCAATTTATATGACTTCATAAAGCATGTCTTTCAATACATTTAATTTGCTCTTGTATTTTTTTTTCTTTTCAAAAACTTCGTTTGGGATTGTCTAAACTATTCATTTTTATTTCAGGACTTTATTTAAAATATGTATGTGAAATTGTATGTTCTCAAGTTTATTTCCTGAATATTCTTGTTAACGAGGTACAGTAAAAACCGTACGGATTATACTATATTTACTTCATTCCAACAGTGATAATCAATAGAATGATTCGTCTAGAATTAAAAGAATATGACTGTACACACACACACACACACACACACACACACATAAATATGATCCCTACAATGATATGATTGTTCATATATAAATATATATAGGTCTTAGTTTTACTTCTGAAATCTCCTTTAGCGTTTTCACCATCTAAAGTCTATTTACAAAGAAATGAATATTCAGATCTATATGTATTATGTATTTGGTAGGGATTCTCATCACGGGGTTGAAATGATATCCTTTTAACATAGATGTATCCTTTAATATTTCCATAATTAAATTCCATACTCGGCCAATATACAAAGAAAGTTTTTGGCTCAACACCTACAGTTAATCTGTAAAGGTTTACCCTACAGTTCATCCCATTTCAATAGACTTTAATAAAAAGAAAAACTCATCCAGATTTAAGCAGATGCATTTTATCAATCAATAATTCAAATAATATTTGACTAGAGAAGGAATATATAGACATATATGAATAATTTTCTGAACAACAAATGAAACAACCAAGTTCCTCCCAACCTTAAAACAGGGCAGCCAATTCACTTGTCATGTTCACCCCTTAGCATGACCATGAATCCATAAGGGCGAACTCAGAACTCCTCCTCAACAATAGTCTTTCAGTTTCAGCAGTTTCTCCTTGCCTCACACTCAACAAGTAGTGTTCATAACAACAAGAGATAATTCCCTTTCCCCAACATACTAGGCAACATCTCGCCTCCTCCCATATGCTATATATGCCAAAAGCATTTGTGCCTAGGTCTTTTCCCCTTTGGAAATTTTCGCAACTTTCCAAATCCATGATTTTCATGGGCTTCCAATGGCCAAATTCCTGATTTTCCACTTGTAACAATCAACCCTGAGGTAGTTCCAACATGTTCCCCACTCATGGAGTCTTCATCAGCTAATTTTAACCTGGTTGTTCCATTTGTCCATCAATAATAAATATAAAATATTTTATTTTATACAAGTGTCATAGTCAAATAGTTAGTTGGGTCAAATCAAATCTCTGCCCAACAATCATAATTATGATCAATTACAACTAACTAAATTCAAAATTTGGAATTTCCATAAATGGCAAAAATTTTCCAATTTCGAATTTACCAAAAATGGAAATACTTTCCTAAGAAATTTCAAATTTAAAAATAATTTGTTTTTGGGGATGTTAAAACCTTTCCCCCTTCAATAAAACATTGTCCTCAGTGTTCATTCCTTTCTTGGAACATGGTTGGATGAGATTTCTTCAAATCTCCCTCCAACTCCCAAGTGGCCTCCTCAGGGCTAAAGTGCTTCCATTTCACTTTTACCTGGGCGAAGACTCTATTCCGAAGTGCTATTTCTCTCCTGTCCAGAATGCACAGAGGTTCTGTTTGGAAATTTCCTTCTGGTTCCACCTGCACCAAGTTCCAATCGGTCATATGAGTAGGGTCATGAACATAATTATTTAACAAAGAAACATGAAATACATTATTGATTTTTAGATTGGAAGTAAGTGAAATTTGGTATGCTACAGGTCCAATTCGAGCTATGATCTTGAAAGGGCCACAAAACCTGGGTGCCAAATTGGCACAGTTCCCTAGCTTCAGTTAAATTTTTTAGACTTTGACTTTTAAATTGACATGGTCTCCCACTTGAAATTCTAGGTGTCTTCTCTTCAGGTGCACATAATGTTTTTGTCTGTCCTGAGCCTGCTTTAAGTTATGCCATACTTTTCTTATCGTCCTCTCCATTTCCTTGAGCATCTATGGTCCCACCATGAGTCTTTCCACTGGGTTATCCCAACTATTCAACATTGTACACTTTCTACCATATAATACTTCGAAGGGGCTCATCTTAGCCAAAGTTTGGTACCCATTGTTGTATGCAAATTCCACCAAGTGTAGGTAGTCTCCCACTTGATTGGTTTTTTTATTACATACATGTGTATCATATCTTCTATGATTTGGTTTGTTCGTTGAGTCTGACCATCCGTTTGTGGATGATAACTCGTGCTGAAATTCAAGTTAGTATTTAACCCTGCAAACAATTATTTCCATAAAGAAGATGCAAATTTTACGTCTCTCTTTGAAATCACCATTTTAGGAATACCATGCAGTCTAAAAATTTCTTTCATGAATATTTCAATGATGTTAATGGATTTAAAAGTAGACTTTATAAGAATAAAGTGTGCAGACTTACTAAGTTTATCGATTACCACCATAATTGAATCATTATGTTTTTGAGTTCTAGGAAAACATGTAATAAAGTCCAATGATATTGTCTCCCATTTCCATTCCGGCATAGGTAAGGGTTGCAACAGGCCAGCTAGATGTTGGTATTTAGCCTTTAATTACTGACAATATTGACACTTAGCTAAGTATTTTGTTGTTTCTCCCTTCATATTAGGCCAATAAAATAACTTCCTTAGTGATGTTACCATTTTCTGGTATACCAGGTGACCAGAATATGGTTTCTTGTGTGCTTCGTCCAAAATCGTTAACTTTAATTCTACCAAATATGGTATGTATATTCTATTTTTGAATTGTAGTAGACCTTTTCTGTCCAAACTCAGATCTGTTTTGTCTGAATTTTTTGCATTTTCTTGTAATTCTGCCACTGTTCTAGTGTAATTTTCATTGTTATTACCTGTAGCCTTTATCCTTTTCTCAAGATCGCTTTCTTCCCTGCTAATGTTTATTTCAAAACAACCCATAAAATCTTTTGCTTAAGCCATCAACCACCTTGTTTTCCTTACCCTTGATATGTCTCACCTCAAAGTCAAATTCTCCCAAGAAGGCTAGCCATATTTCTTGCCTTGCATTAAGGTCCAACTCACTAAACAAAAATTTCACACCGTTGTTATCCATCAATAACAAAAATTTTCTGCCCATTATGTAGTGCCGCCAAATCTTTAAGGTGTGTATTACAGTTGCAAACTCTAAGTCATGAGTGATGTAATTGCGTTCGTGCTCCTTTAGTTTTCGGGACACTTAGTGAATCATGTGCCCTTCTTGATTTAGGACACCACCTAGTCCTTCTTTACTCACATCCACATAGATTGTGAAGTCTTTGTCCAGATCTGCTACCTTTAAAATGGGTGTGGTTGTTAACAATTCCTTTAACTTATTAAAACTGTCTTGACATTTCTGTGACTAGTTAAACTTAGTTCCTTTCTTTTGTAATGATGTGATAGGGTATGCAATCTTAGAAAATCCCTCTATAAATATGCGGTAATATCTGGTGATTCCCATGAACTACCAGATGTCCATTACATCCTTTGGAATCGGCCATTCCATGATGTCTCTTATTTTCTCGGGATTGACTGCAATAACTTCCTCAGATATTACATGCCCTAGGTACTGTATTTTCTTTTGATAAAAGTCGCATTTATCGAATTTGGCATAGACTTTGTGTTTTCTCAAAGTTTTCAGAACTATCCTTAGGTGTTCTTCGTGTTCTTCTTTTGATTTAGAATACACTAGGATATCGTCAATAAATACCAAAAAAAACTTGTCCAAGTACTGACTAGAAATTTTATTCATTAAACACATGAATGTGGCTAGCACATTAGTGAGCCCAAATGGCATAAAAACAAATTTGTCATGTCCATATCTCGTTCGGAATGTTGTTTTACTTGTGTTCTCATCTTTTATCCTAACCTAGTGATAACTAGATCGTAAATCCAATTTTGAAAAAATCTTTGCCCCACCTACTTGATCGAACAGATCATTTATCCAAGGTAAGGGGTACTTGTTCTTAACACTCATTTTGTTTAATTTTCTGTAATCGATGCATAATCTCAGAGTTTCATCTTTCTTTTTTAACAAAGAGGATGGGTGCTTCCCATGGTGAAACACTTAGTCTAATATATTCTTTGTCCAATAATTCTTGCAGTTGAATTTTTAATTCTGTTAACTCTGGTAAAATCATTTGGTAGGGTGCTTTAGATATAGTGGCTAAACTAGGTAGTAAGTCGATAGAAAATTCTATCTCCCTCCTTGAGAGTAATTCAGGTATCTCATCAACAAACACATCTATGAAATCTTGCAAAATGACAAAATCCTCCAAGTTGGGTTTATTTTCTTTTTCTAACAGGTTTGTTACTTGGATGGCATAAACCTAACAACCCTTTCTCATGCATTTATTAAATTGCATTGTGGAAATATGTCTAACTGAGATTGGTTTTTGTATACCTTGAACTGTCCTAACACTGTCATTTTCGTCTTTATACTTGAGTGATTTTTCATAACAATCTAACACTACTTTATGTCTTTCTAATCAATCCATTTCGATAATTACATCATAAGACCCTAACGGTAGAATGTTCAGATTTGTCTTTATATTTTGACCACCTAAACTGAACTCATAGTCAGAAATAAAATTGACCACTTTTCTTTCTGTTCCTATTTCTAGTTGTACCAACCAAGATTTTGCATGTCTTTTTTTCTTAAGTTTATTTGAATCCACTATACCAGGAGTGATATAACTCAATGTAGCTCTAGGATCAATTAAAATAGAAATACAAGTGTTATTAATTTTACCTTCAATTTCCACCACATTTATCCTTAAAATAGAAATATTGGTGGTCAACTTGTCGGCCATCCATGACTACATTTATCCGATGTAAGCTTCTACCCACATCTCCTACCGTAGAGGCTTCATGTAGGTTGTGAACCATAGTTTTGGATGTTGAAGTCAAACATGGACAGTTACTCCTTAAGTGAGGTTCTCCACATTCCCAAAATTTTAACGGTTTATGGGGGTTGTCCCCAAACTTATTTGTTCCCATATTTACTAGTTTACCACCTCCTTGGGTGTTCTGATTATTGGAGTGAAAATATTTTCTAGGAAAACTATTTTCTGCATTCCAAAAGGGAGCTGGCTGATATCCCTTCTTCCACTGGTTCATTCAGTTTTGTTTCTTGTCTTTCCAAGCCTTGGGAAATTCTAACCATTGTTTGTATTGGTCATCACACATTTAGGCTTTCCTGAAAACTTCGCTTAAGGACTTATGATTATCAAATTCGATTATGTCCTTATAATATTGTGGTAAACAACTTAGGAACCCTTAGATTTTCACTTTGTCCTCCCGAAGATAAGAAAAGAACCTTTGTAATTCTAGGAATTTTTTTATTAGATCTTCCATAGCCATTTGACCGAGTCGTAGCTCATAAAATTATTTGTTTTTTATTTCATAGTAACTTTTAGATAAATATTGTTTCTTAAAGTATTTCTTAAAATCCGACCATTCCATCTGTTTTTCCTTTAGACCTTTGGCCAACTTTAGGTCTTGCCACCATATGCCGACCTTCCCTTTTAGATTATAGATGGCCATTATGAGCTTCATATTGCTGGAATAATTATATATTTGGAAATACTTCTTGATGTCTAATAACCATGCTTCAACTTCCTCCCATGTTCTGGATTCCCCGTCAAAGGTACATGGTTTGATTTTCTTAAACTCTCCCTCAAGGTGATCTACCTGTTTCTTTTTTCTTCCTGTTTTTTTGTTTTATCTTCAGCTGAAGATGTACCTTCAGACGAGTTTCCCCCTTTTTCTTCTTCAAGACCAAAATTCTTGTAGGCCCTTTTACTGACCTCTTTTTCCTGGTTATCATCCTTTGGGATTTTCTTTGTCACTATACTTCGCATCATAACTTCATTTATTTCCTGCTATTTCTGATGTGCCTTTTTCAGTTTGTCATTGTCTACTTTGAAAATTTGCATATCAACAATGAGATTTCTCATAGTTTCCATAACTTCGGTAGGTGAACTTCTGTCACTGTTCTGCCTCTAATCTTCAGGAGGCCTTTGTTTAGGATTCTTCTCGAGTCTGATTTTTGCTTCATCCTGGGCTGCCATGATTACAACATAATAAAGTGTTTAATGTTTGTAACAATAATTGTTTTGTTAGTTTTACATAAACATGAAAATATATGCTAAGTTAATATTTTCGCCCTGTTCAAGTTTCAAATGCTGTAATTTTTGCTTTTATATCATATGTAATGTTCCCCAAATTTTCCAAATTTTTTTTTTTTTTTTTTTTTGTTTAAAAATACTTACTCTCTTTCTTTACAAATAACAGATTCAATGATGTAAGGATAAGTTATAAAAACAGATGTTATCTCTATTCAACTTTCCCTGGGCTTATGTATTCTACCTTGTTTACTTTCCTGAAGTTATTCATGTCACATGGTAATCATATGAATAGCTAGGAATGGCCTTATCATTCCTAGCCTGTCAAATTCCTAGATATTTCTATCATCAGTGGGAAGTGTTAACAATATTCCAAAACAAATCCTTACTCCTTGCAAAATTCATTCTAGTGTGTGTGTGTGTGTGTGTGTATATATATATATATATACATTTGATACTATTAAAGCCTTTCATAAGTTATATTTCTAAGTATGATTGTTTTCAAAGGGTAATCTCCAAAGTCTCGACAACTTTCACGTTCTTGTCTAGATAGTGTTAATGTATATAGGGAAATACATTATGTCATACAAATAAGGGTATTCCAACATTCATATAACTTCTGTGACACCAGTCCCAGTCTTGCTATAGTTGTGACTTCAAGATTGTATTCTTAAGTTTGGCCAATAAAGGAAGATCAGATGCATTTAGTTGTTGGTTTACTTTCATGTTAAATGAGTTGGTTGTATCTGGTCAGAGTCTAAGGGTAACATACTTTATTACAAGTTGTATAACGAGAATCTGACTGATCATTACACTTTAACTGAAATGAGGCTTAACTTCATGTAAATTTTCAAGGATGACTATGGAGAGTCTCTCTCGTGAAAAAACCATGGAGAAGATTCATCCTCGTGAAAATAAGAATGGATAAATGGAATGCTAACTGGTTGCCCACCTTAAACCAAGTAAGGTTACTCCTCCATCAATTTTTTTAAAACCTTTCTGATATTTCTTGGTGTTCCACCTTCGGATTTTCGACTTCAACGATTCTTGCACAAGCATTTCATGATTAATGCATATGAAAATTACTCATAGGGTTCCTTTTTTTTTATGCTCCATGGCTTGGTATTGGGTACTGTTAGATTGGGTCTTTTACTTGGGAGTCCACCAGTCTGTAGGTTCTCTTAAAACTACTAGATGACTATTACGATTGTACTTCCCCTTTAGAGGGTTGTTGTATTTCCCATTCAGAGTAAGTCTATATATATATATATATATCACAAGTGGAAGTTCTATGTATCGAATGATGTGTTAAGAAGCACCCTGTAGCATGCTATTATTTGAGTCCATGATTAATATTTAGTGTTACATCTTTCACTCAAATCCTATCGTTATCTGTGTGTGTAAGATACCATTCGAAATTTGGTATTTGGCATAAATATTAACTCAGTGCTAAATATCTAAGCATTCATTTTGACACCGATATTTGATTTATGTTTAGATTTCGATAAAAACATATTTAACACATAATATTTAATTCAATATTTATAGTTTAGGCAATGCATTCCTTTCGGCAAGAAATATTTAAACTGCTACCCTGACTTGATTCATGCATTTGTTCTACACCTACCATGTGACCCTTGCGGTTTGAATTTGTAATGTATTACTATATTAAGAGTGAAGTCCCATGAATTTATTGGTGAACTATCTCTATATAAATTTATGGAATACATTTCGTTCTGCACTTTCTTAATCATTTTAATTCTTAGAAGTTTCTTTTGACTTCCTTTTGGTATTTATGGTTAAAGAACTATTTACTATGATCTAATGATGGGACTCTTGATTTTGCGAGGGTACCCATCAGATAGAAATTGTCCCTCTTCTCACTTCGAGTCAGTGGATGACTTCTTTAGCTACGCAGATGGAACAAACCGGTCCAAATCGCAAGTTAATTACTGTTGGGAACCACAATTATAACATTTTGTAGCATAACATTTATCTTGAATTTCAATCTAATTTGTCATTCGAAATTCTATTTAATTATTTTACTCATTAATGTTGTTTGGTTTTCTCACAGGATTGTAGATGCCCAAAGTCTCCCGATTCAGGTTCACACCCTGTGAAAAAGGTACTTGGGTTCTGAATACAACGTTTAAATAATAATTTCAGGTTCTATTGCGTGAATTGATACTATGTTAAATTACAATTGTCGTGGGTAGAAGCACCAGATTTCTACGACGGTTGATTTAACTGTGTCTTCAATTTTAAAGAAATGCCCTAAGGACCAAACCCTTGGCTCTATGTAATAGAAATTATTAAGGTGTAATGAACATGATTACGCCATCATTCATAGATTGTATAGTCGACTTTCAATGGAGGAAACTCAATCGGTCAATTCCTTGGTTTCGGTATATTGAATATGTTATATTTAGAATTCTGAAATGGATAGTAAATCTTGAATATCATCGAATTTCTATATACATATCAATTTATATGACTCCAAAAAGCATGTATTTCAATACATTTAATTTTCTCCTATATTATTTTATTTTTCAGAAACTTTGTTTGGGATTGTCTGAACTATTCGTTTTCATTTCGGGACTTTATTTATGACTATCTGAACTATTCATTTTCATTTACCTTAAGACAGTATAATCGTCATAGCCCTTCATTTCTAACTGTGTATTTGGTCTATAATAAAATATGTATGTAAAATTCTAATTTCTTAAGTGTATTTCCTAAATCTTCTTGTTAATGAGATACAATAAAAACTGTAAGGATTATACTATATTTAATTCATTTCAACAGTGATAATCAATAGAACGATTCGTCCAGAATTAAAAGAATATGACTGTATATATGTAAAATCA
>JZKD02S1074661.1:213044-223872 GCA_000966675.3 Picea glauca
TGTACATATATAAATATATATAGGTCTCAATTTTACTTCTAAAATCTCCTTTAACGTTTTCATCGTCTAAAGTTTATTTACAAAGAAATGAATATTGAGATGTATATGTATTACGTATTTGGTAGGGATTATTAACACCACATTGAAATGATATCCTGTTAACATAGATGTATCCTCTAATATTTCCATCATTAAATTCCATACTCAACAAAGATACAAAGACCATTTTTTTCTCAACACCTACAGTTAATCTGTAAAGGTTTACCCTACAGTTCATCCCATTTCAACGGAATTTAATAAACAAAACAATTCATCCAAATTTAAGCACATGCATTCTATCAATCAATAATTCAAACAATATTTGACCAGAGAGGGAGTAGATAGACATATTTGAACAATTTTCCGAACAACAAATAGAACAACCAAGTTCCTCCCAACCTTAGAACAAGGCATCCAATTCAATTGTCCTATTCACCCCCTAGCCTGACCATGAATCCATGAGGGTGAACTCAGAACTCCTCCTTAGTAATAGTCCTTTAGTTTCAATAGTTTCTCCTTGCCTCACACTCATGTTTATCTGCTCATCTGTGGAGATATATATTGGAGAACCACTTTCTCTTTTCTGGAATTCATCATGAAGAATGTAATGCTTGATTTCAATGTACTTCAGTCTTTTTGGAAAACTGGGTTTTCTTTGACAGTTTCATATAGCTCTAATCATTACATTATATCATAGTTGGATTCATCTCTTTTATTTCTTGATAGCTCATAACATTTTGGCAAGGGTCAAACTGGAACATATCCATCTGACACTTCTTCTGTCATCATGAGAGTTTGTCATGAGTTAGAAATCCATCATCTTGGACTTCTGAGTAACCATTCTGATGCAATATATTTGTTATAGAAATATTTTCACCATGCTTTTGTTTTGCGTTGGAGGTTCTCCACCAAGTTGTCTTCTTTCATCTGCATACAAGGTTCTCTTTTTGGTATACCTCAAATCCTTGAGGTTGCTCTTCAAACGCTATTTGTTCAATTATTCTGGAGAACAATATTTGCATTCATCTGATGTAAAATCCAAACCATGGATATTGAAAACGATATAATGGATTGTGTAGAGGTATATACGGTTTACTAGAACAAACAATCATCATAGTCTTCTCCTTCCATCTGGGAGAACCTCTAGTTTTGGATCTCGCAATTCTTACATTCATGATTTTTCCATACACTATTCTTCCTCTTAGATTTCATTCCCTCTGCTTGATTGCTTTTAGCGAGTTCAGATCAGGCTGGTAGTCTTCTGATTCTCGATACAATGATTGGTTGTTCTAGCTATTCTCTCTTTCTTGGAATCTTCATGTTCTTCCTCATGTTTCTCTTTCACTCTTAGGTCCATGGAGTTTCTTATAGTTTCCATGCCCTGGATATTCCAACTTCTTTCTTTCATCATAGGATCATGGATGTGGATTGACAATTGGGGATACTTTTAGGCTTCTTTTTTAAGAAGGATTCTTCTAAATTCAAACTGAACACATACTGCTTTTCATGGCTTTTACCATGGATATATACTTCATCATATTCAATGGATCATAGGATTATCTCCCTCTTAATCCTTGATTCATGTATGCATGATTTTCTTTTGGAAATATATAATTGGCTCCCTCCATCTATGAGAGTCCATGCTTTTGTCTGCATCCTTAGTTCCTTCTGCAAAGTGTCACAAATATTTTTCCAGTTTCCTCTTCATTGTTGACTTCTTTCTGTCTTTACTTTTTCTAGGTTTCTTCAATATTGATTCTAATTTTGGCTTATCTTGCAGATGTTACTTATGTAATAGCTACCACATGAATTGTTACCAGGGGTTGTTGATGTAATTCATCCTTTCATGTGTATTTCGAGACTTGTAGTCATTGTGATAACAATACTTATCTTGTTGTTCTTCCATAGGTATAGTTTCTCTTGGAACATATTATCTTCTAAGAAATACATATGCAAGATATGTACAGAAAACATGGTATGTACAAGAAATATGAATATTATTGTTACCTTGTCTTAGAAAAAGAAGTTTGTTTCAGCCTGCTTAGTCTTCTTTGAAGGTTCCTTTTCTTCGGCGACTGATTCTTCGTGTGTCTCCTTCATTTTCTTTAGCTTGAGACAATGATTCTTGTAGTGAGCATATTTTTGACAGTTGAAGCATTGTATTTCCGACATAGTTGGATGTGGAATTGATGGCCAAGATTACAGGATTACCTACAGTCGACGCACAACCAAAGGAGTACTTGGACAACAAAGTATGCAAGAAGGAAATCAACGGGCTGGTAAAAGCACAATTTGGCACCAACAGGGGAAACAAGGGCATTGTGCTCAAAGAAAATAATGGCAATGCAATAAGGTTCTCCAACAAGATTATGGCTTGCAATATGCTACAGAAATGCAAAAAGAAGAAGCTCTAGCAAGAGTCATCGCAGTGCGTGAAAGGAGTGATGTTCATTTGGGCACCATACCTCCTGAACCAATTTGCGGTTGATTGTAGAGATGCACAGGATAATGGAACTGATTTCCATTACTCTTGGCTCATCATTCTTATAGCCTTGGGCGGGTGGCAGGAGACAAATTTTTCATCCTTCCTCGATAGGAAAGGAAAGTGATATGCGGCTAGATATGAGTCCCTCTGGCAGGATAAGGACAATAAAAATCAACATGAAAATAACACAATATTTGCAATGTTGTTTGAATAAATACAACAATGCACAACCAATGTGTGGCACATTCCTGTGGAGGTAGTCCAAGAAATTGAAGGGATAATCAAGTTCAAGGAATCCAAGCATCACATGTGGATCTAGGCCACAAGGGATCCAAGGAAGGCATGGATGGAAATGCAATATTGCATCACAAAGAAATAATCTGACTGGATAATCAGAGATTGGCCAATGTAGTGGAAGATTCTAGTAGAAAAAACAACAACAAAACCAACCATAACACAATCCACCAAGCCCAAGGAAAAGGATGAAGTAGTTTCCTCAACAAAAACAAACAACCCATCCGATAACACTGGAAAGGATGCAATGCAGAATCAACCATCAGGAAGCAGTGCAATGCCCAAAAGACCAAGGAGGAAAAAAAAATGACCAGGAAATCCAACCAACAAGATGTTGGAAAGGGGGACACATCACAAGTTGGTGAAGAAAGGGTACGTGTTACAAAGAGTGGGGCAAAACCCTCACAGATGAAAAGGAAGACAATACAGGTTGAAGAGATGCACAAAAAGAGGAAGTATACCATGGAAGTATACTACTTGAGTGGCTCGGAACGAGCCAAATGTCAGTGTTGGGGGCCTATTGGGCACAGACCTATTTTGAGAAGGAATTCAATTTTGGGCAGAGGCCTATTTTGAGAAGGAAGTCTATTTTAGGTGCATCCCTATTTTTTGAGAAAGATATGTTTCGAGAAAGACCTATTTTTGGAAATGAAGACCTAATTTTGGAGTGTGCGCAACAGGTGGCAAGAAAGAAACATGCAGAAAAAGAAGGAAAAACAACATGCATGAGGAAAAACAATGTGGAACATAGGAAGACAAGCCTAACCATGATAGGGTTAGGGTTTTTGACAATATTGTAATGACTATAATCCATAAAGTAGTATAAATAAGGACCTATGAGGTCTCGAGAGGGAGGAGAGATAGATCAGTTCAAGAGATGTCAAGAGGGATGTCAGGTGAGAATAGAGAGAATTGATTATTATGAGTTTGTGGGTTGTTGATGATTGTAATAAGTCTTGTAGAAGAGTTGAGTAAGGTAGTATTTGAGGGTTAGGTAACAATATGAGGAGCCTAGTGTGATATAGTCATCCTCACAAAGGATTCTTACCCTCAATATTGATTGTATTATCGAAGATGTAATGCACACAACGTAAGATTTTGTAGCAGAAGAAATAAAAGAGCAGAGAAGCCAGATCTTTGTGGACGTAGCCCCAGGAGGGGGTGAACCATGGTAAACCTTGTGTGTTGTATGATGTTTAATGGACTCTTTACTTTGTTTTGATCATTATCTTAAGAATGAATGGTTAAAGTAGCTTTATCATCATGCATGAATAAGTTTAAAGACAAATAAATCATAGAATTATTTGAATGATTAACAAGGATAATTCATAAGGAAGAAAGAACCCAATCCCAATACCCACTCATTCCTAGACTGCAAACACATGAGTATTGCAGTCCCCCTTAAAATCTATCTATGGTGAGACTGCACTGTGCACTCTGTGCGTAACGTTTCCTTCTGGATTACCAGGAGGGCTGATAGTTTTTTAGGGTTTTGTTGGAAGCATGTTTGAGAGTAGAACCTCGGTCAACCCAAGAAGAAGTTAAAGAAACCAACAATATCATATATTCCACAGTAGTTTATATTCACAACCCTCTATGGTACCTTCAATGCAACATTACCTTTTGATTGTGCCACACCATCCTGAACCAATGGTGAATATCTAAACTAGGAACATATTCTTGTATACAGATCTCTCACATTTATGGGACGTGAAAATTCTTTTGTCATCAAATAAAACTCTTTTCAGTCAGTCTCATACCCAAATAGAAATTATCCCTTAATATCATCATACAATGAGATATCCTTCCTCTTGTGACCAAGGTTAGTTCACAAAAACAAAGATCCTCACACACATATATAGAATAACCAGTCCAAGTGCATGGTCTCTCTCATACATGAACATTCTTCTATCATCAAATAAAACTCTTTTCAATCTATATCATACCCAAATAGAAATGCTCCCTCACTATCATCATACACTAAGATATTCCACAATATTGTATCCTTCCTTCTGCGACCAAGGTTAGTTCACAAAAACAAAGATCCGCACACACATATATGAAATCATTAGTGCAAGTGCATGGTCTTTGTCATATGCACACCCACATGCAGATGATCACAAATCAAGAATGGTCTTCTATAGAACCATGCCACCTACAAAACAATATCATAAAAGGACTATTCTCGATTGGGATAAGCATCACTCACATGTGTATAGTTATCTAGGAAAGGAAATGTAATTTCATCAAACATGCAAATAACACAACAATCTAACACAAACTCATCCATACAACCGCACATGATCCAATAGAGAAAAATTTAATTCGTTTATTCATTTGCATACAATACAATACATCGTCTTTATGGCCATACATGATCCTAAAATCTCCATTGGGTTTCTAGGTTGAAGTCCATGTAGGCCTCAATTACTTCTTTCTGTCATTATCTCTTATGACCTGTCCTCTTACAACCTCTGCAAGCTCCCCTAGTGAGCTCTTTGATGCTATGTTTTATTCCTTCAGAAACTCTTCACTTCAGTTTCCCCATCAGACTCCTCACACCCTTTCATCTCCAGCTTCATATTTATCCTTTTCTGGGTGACTCTTCACCTTCGTGCGACCTTCCAACTTCCACCAACAACACACTCTTCATCAATGCTTTAATTCCCTTTATAACAATTTTCATTCTCCTTCCATGCACTTGTCTTCTACTTATTCTGTAGAAATGTGTTTGTCCTGTAGCAACACCCCATTTGTTGTACTACCACACTTTGCATATACAACATTGTTGTCACTTCATGTAGCCTATCACATTATAACACCTACAAAAACCAATCTTTGTCATAATAGCTCTATCACGTATCGCAACTGCCTTCATTCTGTCATCCCCATGATGACCGAGATGCTCCCGAATCACATCCCCTTTGGTGTGGTTCTTTCTCTAGTGGATATGTGGGATTGGTGTTCAGAGAATATACAATGTGAAATATTTTTGTAGATGTACAAAATCCTTCCATATTCTGGAAAATTGATTATTGTGAACATGATTATACAGGCCTTGTATATTTATTATATATCTTATTGGCTTCCCAATAGGGCTCAATTCCAAAAATTGGTGTAGCATCTACGTTCATAGTTGTGGTCCAAGTACGGTGGACCCTATAGCTTCCCTATGGTACCTTGGGATGTTTATGAAGATAAATTTTGTGGTCCAAGTACGGTGGACCCTATAGCTTCCCTATGGTACCTTGGCTACAAGATAAATTTTGATTTGGAAGGTGTAGGACACATGTGTTTCATACATTCCTCATTTTTAAGGATGGATAATGAGTAAGAATAAAATTATTGTCCGAGGGATTTCTGGAATGCCAGTACTGAATCTTAGAAGGACTAGTGATCCATTTCTCGTTACTTTTCCCTATCTTTTGTGGACCTCATATTATTGTGGAGATTACGATTCTTACTCCATAAGAGGACCTATTCAAAATGAATATAGACATTCCTTGTCATTTTTGGTTTGATTGGGAGTGGGTCTTTGGGAGCCCTTTCACCCAATATGATTCTTGGAGGTTGTACTCTCTTATTAATTACTGGCATAAGCTCAACTCTATTATTAATTCATGATGGTTTCTATTGACACAAAGAGGTGTAGGATGAAGAGATTGCATAATGTGTCATTAATATAATTCAGGTACAAACTTTGAGTGTTTCAATGGTTATTGATTTACATGGACCTTCCTACCAAGCCATGGTTGGTCAAAAGGAGACTTTCGAATGGGATTGTTCTTTTTCCAAGTCTTATTATGAGTTCATTCAATTTGAGCATGCAACCATTTTTTACAAGAGTTTGCATTGGAGAGAGGTATTATTGGGTGATTCCAAATATTTGGTCCTCTCATCACTCAATTGTGTGTAGCTCTACTTGAAGATTTCATCCCTATTTGTTCTTTCAAAGATTTGGTGCAAATATCTTCTTGAAAACGACATTAGCTCTTTGTCTACACTTTGTCAATTATGGAAGGAAGATGTTCATACGCGGTTGTTACATAAAGGATTTTTATTGATAAAAAATGTCAAGGGGATATAAATACCTTTGTACATACCCTTTTACTATTGTACATCTTCTCTATTAAAAATAATTTTATGTTAATGTAAGAAGTATATCTAAAAAGGAAAAAAATAGTGTGGATGGAAAAGTATTGGGTTCATTTTGTATTCAAATTTAAGCAAAGTGTCAAAATGAGGTAGTGTGTATAGCATTAGTGTTAGAAATTTATGGGCTAAATGCTAGTCATAGTACATTTCCCCAATCAAATATGATACCTCTAGTTAAATCATTAAAATCATCATTTTTAATGGAAAAAGTTTCTAAAGTTACAACTTGCCCCACACTTTCACTTTACATCCAATTTAAAGATAGCTAAAATTTAAATTCTAATAAAAAATAAAAAATAGTAAGCAAACCTGCTAATCATTAATTGAAGATATACATAAATATACAAGTCCTAAAAGGCCACACCTTTAAATAGTGTGAACATTATAAAATGATAGATTAAATTTAGATTACTGGATTAAACAAACTCTTCATTTAAACAATATTTACAAATCATCTCCTTGGAAATTCAAATTTAATTGTACGAACCAAAAAAAAAAATGACCGTTGTGCTTCCACAAGATAGAAACGTTTCTAACCATTACATAATATAAATTGAAAAAAGCTAAAAGGCAATAAAAATGATGACAGTTCGAATGTCCAGGAATCAGATGGAGTTTTAAAAACCCTAGGTAAAAGGCGGCAGAAAAGATGACAGTGGGGAAACGTTCTTAACCGTTAGATTATATAAATTGAAAAATTACCGTTGAAAAAGCTAAAAGGAAATAAAAATGATGACCGTTGGAATGTCGAGGAATCAGACAGTTTTAAAAACCCTGAATGTCGAGGAATCAGACGGATTTCTAAAAACCCTAGGTAAAAGGCGACCTAAATGGCTTTGTGTTTCATCTTCAATTGGTTTTTCTGCTCTCTTTCATGAGTCTGCTCCTCTCACATTAGTGCACTTTGTGAATCACTCCATGCTTCTCAGTAGGTAAATATTGACGAGTTTTGTTTGTATAGTGCAGAGCATATCTGAATATTTCCATCAGAATTTTCCATCGTATTTACGATTTTTGTTTGTATAGGGCAGAGCAGATCTGAATATTTTCATCAGAAATTTCCATCATCTAGTTTATAGTAATCGGTTTTTTTTCCGTAAATATTGGCGATTTTTGTTTGTATAGTGCCAACAGATCTTAATATCTAGTTTATAGTAATCAGTTTTATTTTTTGTTTGGCTTTCAGCTCCACCACTAGATAGTGCTTGGCCCTATATGGACATAACCCAAAGGAAGGGATTCCGTTCAATATTTTCACAATATTTGCCAGGTTTGTACTACTTCCCTTTCTTTGTTTCATTGATTTATACCATCTATTGCTCGCTTTAATTTAATATTTAAAAACGAAGAAAGGTATTCTAGAGATAGTTTATTTTTGTTGGATTTTTTTAAAAATAATTCTATTTAAATATGAAACAGTAATTCTTAACCAACACTGGCTGAGGAGTTTAAGAACATAATAAATTTTCCATGTGAGAAGATATTTAGGAATTACTCAGAATTACGTATAACAAAGAACTCCATGTCCGGCCTTGCCTTGTGAATTCATTTTCTGTGCAGTTGAGAGGTCATTCCTGCTCCACGCTACTTATTTTTGGTTGAATTATTTAGTTCTTGGCCGAGGCTAGACGATGCTTTGAATTTGATACATTGAATTTGCTGCTGCCTGGCCACACTATTTTCCCTTTGTTAAATATATGATATATATATTTCACCTGTCGTTTATTATATTGCTGCCATAGCTCTTATCTTCTCAACCTGATACTTTTGGCAGGGCCAAATATTGCTGTCAATGGCCATGCCGATGTGGATGCCATCACATCTCTTTGTCTTCTTCGAAGTATCAAGCTAGAGGTACGAAACTCTTTCTTACACTTTTGATTTTAGAATTTTTCAAGTTTATGATATTACAATTTTTCTAATCTCTGCTTGAGAATGATTATTTCGCTATTGCGGATTCAGGTTTTTACAGTTACTATTTTTTTGTTGGCAACTTGTTTAAGGACTAGCCTGAGGTATTTTTAGATGGAAACTTGTTTTGCAATTATCATAAAAATATTAACTTTTGATAAAATGTAAGCAATTATCATAAAAATATTAACTTATTATAAAATGCAAAGTTAAATTTAGCATTATTCAAATTAGATCAAGATGATATTATTTTATAATTTTTTTTATAAAACAATAGTTATATTAAAAGTTATTTTCAATTTTTATTTTATTTTGTTTTATGTCATGTATAATTTTTTGATTGTGTTATGTATTTTATTTTGTTTTTTCTGCATATCATTTGCATTAGATTGAGGGTTCTACTAGTTTCATATCATGTATGACGATCTAATGCATCTTCTATAATCTGTGATCATAACAGAAAGAGAAGATGTATAGAGTGCCCATATGCGAAGACATCTTCTATAATCTCTGATTATAACAGAGAGAGAGGATGTATAGAGTGCTCCAATAAGAGTGCCCATATAAGAAGACCCTTGTAACCCATTAGTAATTTAAATAAATATATAACATTTTTAATATTATTAATATCTTTCTTTTCTTTTTTTTATTTTTTAATATTTTTTTTTAATAAATATTCAATTTAAATGTTTAACATAAAATTATTACATCAATTTAATAAATAAGTACAGTTTTATTAAATAAGAAGATTTTTATATGATAAAAAGAATTTAAGATACATATTTATTAGATATATCTTAAACCATTTTTTAAAAATGGATATACTGGATAAAAAAATTTAAAAATCAATATACTGGATACATCAATTTAATAAATAAGTACAGTTTCATTAAATAGAAAGATTTTTATATGATAAAAAGAATTTTAAGATACATATTTATTAGGTATATCTTAAACCATTTAAAAAAAATGGATATACTGGATACTAATAATTTAAAACAAAAAAATCCTAGAACATAAATAGGATGATAGCATATAGTGTTACTAGTCGTTAGTTAAACTTATTAGCTTTTAATAGTTTCTTCTGCATCAAAACCTGGAAATGCAAACTCAAAAGTTAAGATTTTTTTTATGGAAATGATATGAATAGTTTCATAAAAACCTGCACATAGTGAAATTGCAAATTAAAATTTTAACAATAATTTTAAGAAAAAAAATTCTTTCATTAAATTTCTATATTAAGATTTTTATGATTAAACTCTTATATTCACATTTTTAAGATTTTTTAAATTATTAAATTATCAAAAATTACATTTTCACAAAAATTCCCACCTAAAAAAATCCTTATAATACTGAATATCCCAACCAACTTCACTTTTTATCTACTTAAGAAATATTACAATCAGCTTCATTTCTTATTTATTTAAAAATATTACAATCTATATCTAACAAGTATTAGAACTGGTTCTTGATAAATATAAATGTGAATAGAGATATAACTCATATATGCCATATGGCAACTAGGATTTTAACCAATATTATCACTTTTTTCAAAAATCTGAATAGAGATGCCAAGTAGGTCACGATTACCGCCTTTGAATTATAAGCAGGTGAATATGGTAGGACTGTTAGTTGTCCACGAACTTATAGTCAGAGTAAATTCTTGAATAATATCGTACAGTTCATTACCTAAACAATTTAGTCTTAGGCCATGGTCACGTGAAACTTGATTTTTTACTGGGAATTTTTTCAATCAATTAATTTAAATTTTAAAGATTGTTATAGTTTAAATTAAAAATACCAAACATTCGATCGGGTTTTTTTAAACAAATTTAAATGTTACACTAATTTGTTCCTCAAAAGGGTTCCATTCATTTATTTCCGGAGGCTTATGAACCTCACCGAGCTGTTTTCCGTCACCGGTCTCGGGGTTTGATGATCGAA
>JZKD02S1074673.1:0-13186 GCA_000966675.3 Picea glauca
ATGTCTTTTTTCTCCCAAATCACTTGTCACTTGGCCAATTTTCACGAAAGAAATGATAGCACACTATGAGGATACAAGGAGAAATACCTTCTTTATCCAATTGATAAATCTCAAGAAAAATGGTTCAGCTGCAAATCACATTGAGAACTTCCAAAGATTGAATATAAAGGTAATGGATATTCCAGATGAGCACCTGATTGATGTATTCATAGGAACTTTATAGGATAATATTCAACGTGAGGTTCACCTTTGGGAACCCAAATCATTGGAGAATGAATTCAAGGTGGAAAAAAATGTTGAAAGTAAAAATACGACTATGGCTACTAGAAGGACCACTCCTAACATCTATCGAAATAATAATGTTCCTTCTTCTAAAACACCTCAACCTACAAGGTTGACACCTCAACAATTGGAGGAAAGAAATGCAAAAGGTTAATGCTTTAATTGTGAGAACAAGTACAGTAAGGGACATATGTGCGGTGAGCAGAAATTATTCTACATAGATTGTGAAGAGGAAGAAGAACAAGAACAAGAACAAGAACAAGAACAAGAGCCATCTCAAGATGAAAATGTAGAAGCAATTTCTTCTGAAGAGTTAAATCCCATGTTATCATGTAATGCATTGGTTGGAATTAAGACTCCTCAAACCCTCAATATCGAAGGATATATCAAAAAGAAAAAGGTAATAGTTGAAAATGTGTTGAACCTGCACAAAATATATCTATCTAAACAATAATACACACATTTGCAGAGAGAATTGGAGAAGGAAGAATAAGGAGAGAAAGAATGGAAGAATTCTCATTAACTATTGTGAATAATGAATAATTTACACATGATATACTATGTATAACTCAATGAGTTCAACTTGAGGTGAACCAATGTGCCATAGTGGTGGTCTAGAGTGATCTGGACACACACCAACAGTTACGGGAGTGAACTGCCACCTATTCTAGTGTCTCAGGCAGTTACAGGAGTGCACTGTCACCTAGTTGAGTTAACTAGTCAACTAGTCTTCAGTTAACTGACTGAACATAGAGTAGTGAGGAGTTAACTCAGGGAATCAAGGCTAATGCGCTACTCTAGTGATGATACCAAGGCAAGGTCGAATTAGCATGGTTATTATCCCAATGTTGCATGGTGATGATCCCAATGCAACATCTAAACTCAACTCAACTAGTCAAACTGAATTGTCAACTGAAAGAGAATATTCTCCAGGTGGAATATTCTCCCCTAAAATATAGGAGACTAGATTATGATTAATTATGACTAATAAACAAGGAATAACCTTAGGAAAAATAAATCCTAGGTGTTTGTGAAGTAACTCCAACACTCCCCCTGAACATCACTATGGTGAAAATAAAGATCGGGTCTCGGTAATGAGGTCATGTTAGGTACCCAAGTACAAAAGATACACCAAAGTGAGGAAAGAGGGAAAACCTCATGGGAAACCCCCCCCCTCAAGGTACAATGGATGTAAAAAGAAGATCGACAGTTGCTAAACAACTGTGTCCTTCACTCTAAGATGACTTCGCAGAGAATAGAATTTCTGCTCAGTGAAGGTCTTGGTGAAGATGTCTACCATCTGTTCTGCTGAAGGACATAACTGTAAGTTGATTATCCCCTCGTATAATAAGTCCCCGATGTAGTTCATGTGGATCTCAATGTGCTTCGTTCGCTTCCTCTGAACTGGATCTCTGCAGAACTTTAGAGTGCCCTGGTTGTCACACTAGATGACGATCGACCGATGAAACTGAATGCCCAACTCAGTGAGAAAATGTTGTAGCCACATATCCTGAATGGTTATGTTAACTACCCCTCTGTACTCTACCTCGGTTGAAGATAGAGAAATGGAAACTTGCTTCTTGCTCGACCAACAAATAGGCCTGGAACCAAGACTGAGTGAGTAACCAGATGTGGACTTCTGATTAGTGCTATCACTAGCCCAGTTGGAATCAGTAAACCTGATGAGATCTAATGTAGAGTCTGCTGTATAATGAATTCTAAAGCTGATGGTGCCCTGCACGTATCGAAGGATACACTTTGAAGATTTCCAATGTAGCTCATGCAGCTCCTGCATGAACCTGGAAACTGCGCCAACTACATATGAGAGGTCTGGTCTTGAGTGTGTGAGATACACCAAGCCCCACACTAGCTGTCTATATAGTGTGATGTCAACCAATGGATTCTCCCCGCCATCCTCAAGTTTGACTCCTGATAGGAAAGGAGTCAGAGAAGACTTGCAGTCTTTCATGTGAAATCTCTCAAGGAGATCTTCTGCATACTTGGTCTGAGACAGTTTGATGCCTGATGCATCTTGACTGATCTCGAGTCCAAGGAATAAATGTAGTGGACCCATGTCCGTCATCAAAAACTTGTCATGCAAAATCCTCTTGACTGCAACAATCATTGAAGTCAAACACCCGGTGATCAACAAATCATTGACATACAGAACTAAAAGTATAAGTGAATCAACCGTCCTGAGCATGTAGACATTTGAGTCTGATTTACAACGTACAAAGTTATGTGACAACATGTAGAAATCCATCTTGGCATACCATGCCCTCGAAGCTTGCTTGAGGCCATAAAGTGACTTCTTCAGTCGACAGACCAAAGATGAGTCCTGCATAAATCCCTGGGGCTGCTCCATGTAGATCTCCTCAAAGAGATCACCATGGAGAAATGCATTCTTCACGTCCATTTGATGGACTTCCCATCCCTTGGCTGCCACAATTGCAAGGGCCAATCGAGTGGAATCCATCTTCACTACTGGAGAAAAGGTCTCATCATAGTCAATACCATGAACCTGCTGAAAGCCTTTGGTAACAAGCCTGGCTTTGTATCTGCTAATTTGTCCATCCACTGCACTCTTGGTCCTGTAGAACCATATGCATCTGACAAGTTTTCTCCCATAAGGAAGGGGAACCAAATCCCAAGTCTGGTTCTCGAGAAGGGAGTTGTACTCCTCTTGCATGGCGGATTCCCAAAAGGGATTTCCAGTAGCCTCGCCATAAGACTGTGGATCTGAATATTGAACCAAGAAAATATGCCTCGAAGGCAATGGTTCAGTGGTAGTGAGTGCAATAGGAGGCTCCTCGAAATCAGATTGAGTCCTCCTAGTATCGTTTGGATCACCAACAATATCCCCTGTATCCTGAAGATTAGTCTATGCCCAATTGGGCCTCTGCTCTGGCTCTGCAACTGCATCTGGATGCTCTGACTCTGCATCCGACTGTACTAAATCTGAATCATATGAGTCCTCTAAATCACAACTCTTATNATGTCTTTTTTCTCCCAAATCACTTGTCACTTGGCCAATTTTCACGAAAGAAATGATAGCACACTATGAGGATACAAGGAGAAATACCTTCTTTATCCAATTGATAAATCTCAAGAAAAATGGTTCAGCTGCAAATCACATTGAGAACTTCCAAAGATTGAATATAAAGGTAATGGATATTCCAGATGAGCACCTGATTGATGTATTCATAGGAACTTTATAGGATAATATTCAACGTGAGGTTCACCTTTGGGAACCCAAATCATTGGAGAATGAATTCAAGGTGGAAAAAAATGTTGAAAGTAAAAATACGACTATGGCTACTAGAAGGACCACTCCTAACATCTATCGAAATAATAATGTTCCTTCTTCTAAAACACCTCAACCTACAAGGTTGACACCTCAACAATTGGAGGAAAGAAATGCAAAAGGTTAATGCTTTAATTGTGAGAACAAGTACAGTAAGGGACATATGTGCGGTGAGCAGAAATTATTCTACATAGATTGTGAAGAGGAAGAAGAACAAGAACAAGAACAAGAACAAGAACAAGAGCCATCTCAAGATGAAAATGTAGAAGCAATTTCTTCTGAAGAGTTAAATCCCATGTTATCATGTAATGCATTGGTTGGAATTAAGACTCCTCAAACCCTCAATATCGAAGGATATATCAAAAAGAAAAAGGTAATAGTTGAAAATGTGTTGAACCTGCACAAAATATATCTATCTAAACAATAATACACACATTTGCAGAGAGAATTGGAGAAGGAAGAATAAGGAGAGAAAGAATGGAAGAATTCTCATTAACTATTGTGAATAATGAATAATTTACACATGATATACTATGTATAACTCAATGAGTTCAACTTGAGGTGAACCAATGTGCCATAGTGGTGGTCTAGAGTGATCTGGACACACACCAACAGTTACGGGAGTGAACTGCCACCTATTCTAGTGTCTCAGGCAGTTACAGGAGTGCACTGTCACCTAGTTGAGTTAACTAGTCAACTAGTCTTCAGTTAACTGACTGAACATAGAGTAGTGAGGAGTTAACTCAGGGAATCAAGGCTAATGCGCTACTCTAGTGATGATACCAAGGCAAGGTCGAATTAGCATGGTTATTATCCCAATGTTGCATGGTGATGATCCCAATGCAACATCTAAACTCAACTCAACTAGTCAAACTGAAGTGTCAACTGAAAGAGAATATTCTCCAGGTGGAATATTCTCCCCTAAAATATAGGATACTGGATTATGATTAATTATGACTAATAAACAAGGAATAACCTTAGGAAACATAAATCCTAGGTGTTTGTGAAGTAACTCCAACACTCCCCCTGAACATCACTATGGTGAAAATAAAGATTGGGTCTCGGTAATGAGGTCATGTTAGGTACCCAAGTACAAAAGATACACCAAAGTGAGGAAAGAGGGAAAACCTCATGGGAAAACCCCCCCCTCAAGGTACAATGTATGTAAAAATAAGAACGAAAATTTCTAAACAACTGTGTCCTTCACTCCAAGATGACTTCACAGAGAATAGAATTTCTTCTCAGTGAAGGTCTTGGTGAAGATGTCTACCGTCTGTTCTGCTGAAGGACATAACTGTAAGTCGATGATCCCCTCGTATAATAAGTCCCTGATGTAGTTCATGTGGATCTCAATGTGCTTCGTTCGCTGCCTCTGAACTGGATCTCTGCAGAACTTCAGAGTGCCCTGGTTGTCACACTAGATGACGATCGACCGATGAAACTGAATGCCCAACTCAGTGAGAAAATGTTGTAGCCACATATCCTGAATGGTTATGTTAACTACCCCTCTATACTCTACCTCAGTTGAAGATAGAGCAATGGCAACTTGCTTCTTGCTCGACCAACAAATAGGCCTGGAACCAAGACTGAGTGAGTAACCAGATGTGGACTTCCTATTAGTGCTATCACTAGCCCAGTCGGAATCAGTAAACCCGATGAGATCTAATGTAGAGTCTGCTGTATAATGAATTCTAAAGCTGATGGTGCCCTGCACGTATCGAAGGATACGCTTTGAAGCTTTCCAATGTAGCTCATGCGGCTCCTGCATGAACCTGGAAAATGCGCCAACTACATATGAGAGGTCTGGTCTTGAGTGTGTGAGATACACCAAGCCCCACACTAGCTGTCTATATAGTGTGCTATCAACCAATGGAGTCTCCCCGCCATCCTCAAGTTTGACTCCTGATAGGAAAGGAGTCAGAGAAGACTTGCAGTCTTTCATGTGAAATCTCTCAAGGAGATCTTCTGCATACTTGGTCTGAGACAGTTTGATGCCTGATGCATCTTGACTGATCTCGAGTCCAAGGAATAAATGTAGTGGACCCATGTCCGTCATCAAAAACTTGTCATGCAAAATCCTCTTGACTGCAACAATCATTGAAGTCAAACACCCGGTGATCAACAAATCATTGACATACAGAACTAAAAGTATAAGTGAATCAACCGTCCTGAGCATGTAGACATTTGAGTCTGATTTACAACGTACAAAGTTATGTGACAACATGTAGAAATCCATCTTGGCATACCATGCCCTCGAAGCTTGCTTGAGGCCATAAAGTGACTTCTTCAGTCGACAGACCAAAGATGAGTCCTGCATAAATCCCTGGGGCTGCTCCATGTAGATCTCCTCAAAGAGATCACCATGGAGAAATGCATTCTTCACGTCCATTTGATGGACTTCCCATCCCTTGGCTGCCACAATTGCAAGGGCCAATCGAGTGGAATCCATCTTCACTACTGGAGAAAAGGTCTCATCATAGTCAATACCATGAACCTGCTGAAAGCCTTTGGTAACAAGCCTGGCTTTGTATCTGCTAATTTGTCCATCCACTGCACTCTTGGTCCTGTAGAACCATATGCATCTGACAAGTTTTCTCCCATAAGGAAGGGGAACCAAATCCCAAGTCTGGTTCTCGAGAAGGGAGTTGTACTCCTCTTGCATGGCGGATTCCCAAAAGGGATTTCCAGTAGCCTCGCCATAAGACTGTGGATCTGAATATTGAACCAAGAAAATATGCCTCGAAGGCAATGGTTCAGTGGTAGTGAGTGCAATAGGAGGCTCCTCGAAATCAGATTGAGTCCTCCTAGTATCGTTTGGATCACCAACAATATCCCCTGTATCCTGAAGATTAGTCTATGCCCAATTGGGCCTCTGCTCTGGCTCTGCAACTGCATCTGGATGCTCTGACTCTGCATCCGACTGTACTAAATCTGAATCATATGAGTCCTCTAAATCACAACTCTTATCTGAAGAAGAGTCGGCATGCGCATGCTCATCATCTCGAACAGGTGGAGGAGTGAAGGTGTCTGCATGCGGCTACTGAGGTACATGTGAGACACTTTCCTCGAATTGGACACTATGCTCAACGATGATCCGATCCAAGGAAATATCAATAAGCCGATATCCATTCACACCATCGAGGTATCCAACAAAAATTCACTCAATGCTCTGTGGATCAAGTGCCTTCCTCTTTTCAAAGGGAATCCGGGCCCATGCATGTGAACCAAAAATGCGAAAGTGGGCCACTTCCAGTTTGAGGCCGCTCCAAGCCTCGTAGGGGTTCTTATCCTTGATAGATCTATGAGGAGATTTGTTTTGGATGTATGTTGCACAATTAAGTGATTCGGCCCATAGTCTCCTTGGTAATGAATTTGCATGCAACATGCAATATGCCATCTCCTTTAGAGATCTATTTTTCCGCTCAACAATTCCATTTTGTTGCGGAGTATAGGGAAATGTGTGCTGCAGCTGAATCCCTGCCTCATGGAAAATATTGTGGATCTCATGATTCACATACTCTCCACTGTTATCAGTTCATAGGACTTTGATCTTCATTCCAGACTGTGTCTCAACCAAAGCTTTGAAATCTTTGAGGTGTTGAAAGACCTCGGATTTTTGCCTGAGAAAGTAGATCCATGTAAAACGTGAGAAATCGTCAACAAAAATGAGAACAAACCTCACTTTGCTGATTGATGGACGTGGAAAAGGATGCATGAGGTCATTTTGGATCAGATCTAAAGGTGCGGAAGCTCACTGAGACTTTCCCTTATCGAATTTCTCTTGAGGGTGTTTTCTGAGAACACATCCCTCACATACTCCCTTGGAGAAATGGATGTCTTGTAGACCATCAACTAATGTGTGCTTTCTAAGATGTTGCATGTATCTGAAATTCAAATGTCCAAACCTTTCGTGCCATATCCTACTACTTTCATCATCATGAGTAAGTAGTAAAGCATAATCACGTTCAATGAATTCAGAAAAAGTATACAATCTAGACTGATGATTTACCTCACCGATTGNTCTCCCCGCCATCCTCAAGTTTGACTCCTGATAGGAAAGGAGTCAGAGAAGACTTGCAGTCTTTCATGTGAAATCTCTCAAGGAGATCTTCTGCATACTTGGTCTGAGACAGTTTGATGCCTGATGCATCTTGACTGATCTCGAGTCCAAGGAATAAATGTAGTGGACCCATGTCCGTCATCAAAAACTTGTCATGCAAAATCCTCTTGACTGCAACAATCATTGAAGTCAAACACCCGGTGATCAACAAATCATTGACATACAGAACTAAAAGTATAAGTGAATCAACCGTCCTGAGCATGTAGACATTTGAGTCTGATTTACAACGTACAAAGTTATGTGACAACATGTAGAAATCCATCTTGGCATACCATGCCCTCGAAGCTTGCTTGAGGCCATAAAGTGACTTCTTCAGTCGACAGACCAAAGATGAGTCCTGCATAAATCCCTGGGGCTGCTCCATGTAGATCTCCTCAAAGAGATCACCATGGAGAAATGCATTCTTCACGTCCATTTGATGGACTTCCCATCCCTTGGCTGCCACAATTGCAAGGGCCAATCGAGTGGAATCCATCTTCACTACTGGAGAAAAGGTCTCATCATAGTCAATACCATGAACCTGCTGAAAGCCTTTGGTAACAAGCCTGGCTTTGTATCTGCTAATTTGTCCATCCACTGCACTCTTGGTCCTGTAGAACCATATGCATCTGACAAGTTTTCTCCCATAAGGAAGGGGAACCAAATCCCAAGTCTGGTTCTCGAGAAGGGAGTTGTACTCCTCTTGCATGGCGGATTCCCAAAAGGGATTTCCAGTAGCCTCGCCATAAGACTGTGGATCTGAATATTGAACCAAGAAAATATGCCTCGAAGGCAATGGTTCAGTGGTAGTGAGTGCAATAGGAGGCTCCTCGAAATCAGATTGAGTCCTCCTAGTATCGTTTGGATCACCAACAATATCCCCTGTATCCTGAAGATTAGTCTATGCCCAATTGGGCCTCTGCTCTGGCTCTGCAACTGCATCTGGATGCTCTGACTCTGCATCCGACTGTACTAAATCTGAATCATATGAGTCCTCTAAATCACAACTCTTATTTGAAGAAGAGTCGGCATGCGCATGCTCATCATCTCGAATAGGTGGAGGAGTGAAGGTGTCTGCATGTGGCTACTGAGGTACATGTGAGACACTTTCCTCGAATTGGACACTATGCTCAACGATGATCCGGTCCAAGGAAATATCAATAAGCCGATATCCCTTCACACCATTGGGGTATCCAACAAAAATTCACTCAATGCTCTGTGGATCAAGTGCCTTCCTCTTTTCAAAGGGAATCCGGGCCCATGCATGTGAACCAAAAATGCGAAAGTGGGCCGCTTCCAGTTTGAGGCCGCTCCAAGCCTCGTAGGGGTTCTTATCCTTGATAGATCTATGAGGAGATTTGTTTTGGATGTATGTTGCACAATTAAGTGCTTCGACCCATAGTCTCCTTGGTAATGAATTTGCATGCAACATGCAATATGCCATCTCCTTTAGAGATCTATTTTTCCGCTCAACAACTCCATTTTGTTGCGGAGTATAGGGAAATGTGTGCTGCAGCTGAATCCCTGCCTCATGGAAAATATTGTGGATCTCATGATTCACATACTCTCCCCTGTTATCAGTTCATAGGACTTTGATCTTCATTCCAGACTGTGTCTCAACCAAAGCTTTGAAATCTTTGAGGTGTTGAAAGACCTCAGATTTTTGCCTGAGAAAGTAGATCCATGTAAAACGTGAGAAATCGTCAACAAAAATGAGAACAAACCTCGCTTTGCTGATCGATGGACGTGGAAAAGGATGCATGAGGTCATTGTGGATCAGATCTAAAGGTGCGGAAGCTCACTGAGACTTTCCCTTATCGAATTTCTCTTGAGGGTGTTTTCTGAGAACACATCCCTCACATACTCCCTTGGAGAAATGGATGTCTGGTAGACCATCAACTAATGTGTGCTTTCTAAGATGTTGCATGTATCTGAAATTCAAATGTCCAAAACTTTCGTGCCATATCCTACTACTTTCATCATCATGAGTAAGTAGTAAAGCATAATCACGTTCAATGAATTCAGAAAAAGTATACAATCTAGACTGATGATTTACCTCACCGATTGCAACCTTGGTGTTGGTTTGCATGCCGTAGATGTCCATGGAATTTGGTGTGAATATGAATTTCTTTTTGGTGTCAGAATTTGTCATCTGATATATGGAGAGAAGGTTGACAGAAAGTTTGGGAACATGCAACACGTTCTTGAAGCTTTCATTGGTGAGTTCAATCCTTCCTTTGTCGGTGACTTCGACAGAAGAGTTGTCCCCCATTAGAATAGGAGGACCTTTGTATGCATCCAAAGAAGATTATACTAATTTTGAGGCAACCATGTGATGTGATGCTCTTGAATCAACAATCCAGGCATCGGGAGAGGAGTTGATGGCAATCAAGGCATGGCTAGAATTGCCTTTATTAGAATTTGGATCTTTTGGCTTCTTCTTCTTGGCACCCTCGGGGATACGATCTCCAAGGTTGTTTTGCTGAAGTATTTGAGACATCAGATCTATTTTTTTTTTCATGCATGCAGATTCTGAATGGAATCCTTTGTGATAATATGTGCATTTCTCCCCTTTTCTTCCCGTTTCTCCTTTGGATCAGGAGGCATCGGTGAAGGGTTTTGTGTACCCTTCCTTCTTTGGATGTGCATGAGCTTTCCATTTATCTTTATCTTTATATTTATGATATTTTTGGCTTCCATCTTGCATAGTGAGTGCATGAACCTTTGGACCTTTTATTTGGCCCATGTTGATGAGCTTGGTTTGCTCTTGTGTCAGGGATTCGATAAAGTCCTTAAGAGAAGGCATCTTCCAGGTGGCTCCAGAGGAGAATCTGATAGTATGGAATGTAGATACAAACACAGAGAATTCAAGACCAATCTTGGAGAGAATAGTGAGAACCATTTGTTTCTCCTCCTTCGATTTATGAACCCCACAAGCTTTGAGTTGCGACAATAAATCCTTGAATTTTGTAAAGAAATCTTGGATATTCTCAAAGATTTTTGGATCCAATGTAAGAAATTCCACCTCCAACATGTGTTCCCTCATCTCATCCTATTTTCCAAAGATCCCTTCCAAGATGGTCCAGGCTTCACTGGGAGTCTTACAGGAATATATATGAAAAAGGAGATCGGGAGAAATAAGAGTACAAATTGTTCCGAGTGCCTCATCCATGCGATTTAAGTACTTNGACAAGCATTCAAAAATATTTGAAGATATTCCCAAAGGTCTTTCACCCACTCAAAATCATGATCATGCTATTCACCTAATTTCTGGGAGTGTTCCTCCTAACATCAAGCCTTATAGATACCCTTATGCCCAGAAAAGTGAAATTGAGTGTATGGTTGAAGAAACGTTAGAGGTTGGCATCATTAGACCTAGCCAAAGTTCATACTTTGCACTGGTGTTAATGTTACTCAAGAAAGATGGCTCATGGCGTATGTGTCCAGATTTTAGAGAGCTCAACAATATCACTATTAAAGATAAGTTTCCCATTCCCGTCATTGATGAATTGTTAGATGAACTACATGGAGCAATCTATTTCACAAAGTTGGATATTCGTCCAGGGTATCATCAGATTAGAATGAAGGAAGTAAATATCCCAAAAACAACATTATGAACTCATGAAGGCCATCATGAATTTTTGGTCATTCCTTTTGGCCTTACAAATACACCTTCCACATTTCAAGGGTTGATGAATTCCATTTTCAAGCCCTTCCTTCGAAAATTTGTGTTAGTATTTTTTGATGATATACTAATCTATAACAAGTCTTGGGAGGATCATGTNAACAAGATTAATGCCATGATGGACTGGCCGATTCCCAAAACATTGAAGAATATTAGAGGATTTTTGGGTTTGACAGGTTACTACCACAAGTTTGTTCGGAACTATTGAAGAATAACAACACCTTTAACAACATTACTAAGAAGGATGCATTTTCATGGACTACAAAGGCAACACAAGCTTTCAAACAACATAAAGAGGTGATGTGCAAAGCTCCTGTCTTGACCACACCAGACTTCACAAATACCTTTATTGTGGAATGCGATGCCTCGGGAAATGGCAATGGTGTTGTTCTAATGCAATAAGGAAGGCCCCTTGCTTTTGAAAGTCAGACACTCAAGGGAAAGGACTTACACAAACCTGTTTATGAGAAGGAAATGATGACAATACTACATGCATTGAAGAAATGACACCCTTACCTAATAGGTAGGAACTTCAAGGTCAAAATAGATCATGATAGTCTTAAATACTTCTTGGAACAAAGACTATCTTCAGAAGAACAACAAAAATGGGTGACCAAGATATTGGGTTTTGATTTTGAAATCATCTATAAAAAAGGGAAGTAAAATGTTGTGGTAGATTCACTTTCAAGAAAGGATGAATATGTTGAGGCCTTTCTCTGTGCTATCTTGATAATCCAAACCGATTGGATAATAGAAGCGATGGATGAATGGAAGAATGAAAAAAACATGTGGACTCTCATTCAAAGGTTGTAGTAGGATTCTAGTGCATCAGATACATTTACATGGAAAAATGATTCACTATGGTACAAAGATCGCTTATATTTATGTAAGAAATCCCAAATCAAACAAAAGGTACTATTGGAATTGCACACCTCTCCAGTAGGAGGGCACTCAGGATTTTTGAAAACCTACCATAGGGTCAAGAAGGAATTTTGTTGGGATGGCCTTAAATCTGATGTTCAAAGGTTTGTGGTAGAATGTTTGGTTTTCCAACAAAATAAGGTGGAAACATTTAAGACCCTAGGTATTTTACAACCATTAGCCATCCCAAGTCAACATTGGGAGGAGGTTTCCATGGATTTCATCACAGGGTTACTAAAGTCTGAAAGAAAGAGTGTCATCATGGTGACCGTTGATAGACTAACAAAGTACACACACTTTTGTGCACTCTCTCATCCATTCAAAGCTAGTACAGTTGCCACCACATTCATGGAGACAGTTCAAAAGCTACATGGAAGCCCAAAGATTATTGTAAGTGATAGAGATCCCATCTTCACTGAACATTTTTGGAGAAGATTATTTTCTTGTTTGGGTACTCAATTGGCTCATAGCTCATCCTATCATCCTCAATTTGATGGACAAACTGATATAGTGAAAAAATGTCTAGAAGGCTACCTTCGTTGCTTTGTATCTGATAAACAAACACAATGATTCAAATGGTTACCCTTGATAAAATGGTGGTATAACACTTCCTTTCGTACTGCAACAAAAATGACACCATTTATGGCACTCTATGGATACCACCCTCCTTCCATAACTTCTTCTCTAAAATAAAAATCTAAGGTTCAAGCAGTGGAAGATCACATCGAGCATAAACAAGAAGTTCTCCAAATCTTAAAGGACAACCTGACCATGGCACCGAATTGCATGAAACAACAAGCAAATCAACATCGTAGTGAAAGAAGTTTTGAAGTAGGGGATTGGGTGTTTTTAAGACTACAACCATACAAACAGATGTCCCTCAAGCAAGCCAATA
>JZKD02S1074684.1:0-13186 GCA_000966675.3 Picea glauca
TGAAAACTAAGGTGCAACTAGAAGAAAGAAGATTTGATATGAATAGATCTGATAGAAATAATGAAATATATGTTATTCCTATGCATATAAAGAAATTTTAGACTAACAAATGGATGTAGGATCCTAGAAGTAATTTTTTGTAGGTTAGTTTTTGTGATCCCAATGCATAGTACAAGAAAGGTTGGGGATCATTCAAGAGAAAGAGAGTATTAACTCTTTTCTATAGTTGCAAAATACCAGGACATCTTGCTAAGGAATTCCCTGGTAAATGTTCTAGTTGTCTTTGTTGTAAATCTATGGACCATGAAGTTTTGGATTGACCTATAATGATTGCTAAGGTTGAAAGATGAATATGAGACAATAAAACCTTGAGGAAGATCAAGAAACTAAGAACCAGAAAGAATAAGAGACTGTATTACTACAAATGAAAGAAACCCTGAACGATCACAGATATATCAACTTATCAGAGGTCTTAAAAGAGAAAGAATACATAGAAGCAAGAATATGATACTTCGACATAGATTGTGTCCTGGATGAGGAAACACAAGTGAATATCATGAAGAAAGAACTTGGAAAATTTTGGGAAAGCCTGCTATGGTTCCTTCATTAGGAGGAATAAGATTATTTAGAGGGAAGATGATAAAATTATGTGGAAGACTTACCCAGACATCTATGAGTGCTCATGGCACTTCAACAAAAGAATAATTTGAGATCGTTAAGTTTGTTGAGAACAATGCCCCATTTGCTATTTTGCTAGGAAAAACCTGGATTGAGAAAGATCAGATACGAAGGAAACAAGAAGGGGAGGATATACAATAGAAAAATAAATAACTAAGAGATTTCATGGCTAGGAGAATAACACACTTACTGGAAGAACAAGAGAACCATTCGAAGCTACTAAGGACCAAATATATGGATGTCGAAGTTGAAAGCACACAGGAAGACTGGACACACCTTTCTGTACAAGAGAGTAGAGCACCTACCCGAAAAAGAGAAGTATTACCCTTGAACCCTATGAAATACCCTGCATAGTGTGAAGTTATCATGCCAAGAGGAGATAAGAATCAAAATGGGAAGAGGAACCCAGTAGCTTAGATTACAAGAAATAAGGCTAGAAAGCTCAGTAAGAAGAAAGCAAAGTTAGAAAAATTGCAAGAAGTTCCAAGGAAGACTTCGCAGAAGGAAGTTGTCCAAAACTTGAACTTTGATGGAATATTAATACATCACAGATTGACACTTCTCCATGACGAAGAAATATGACCGTTGGAGGCATTATGACCATTAGAATGATGCTCCAGAATGGCTAGAAACACAATTATTGCCAGAACGTTCGCCCTTGGACCGTTGGGACCATGCCATAACGGATGGAATAACATTGATTAAGGCGTTCCTTCCCATTGGAAGAGTCTGTTACGATAATATCTATTTATCCCATCGAGCGTTTCACCGAGAACGCTTTTGCCAATTGTGATTATTCGAGCCCACAGAGAACTAGTTGATTTCATGCAGTGATTGTTGCGACCTCATCATCAATTATGTTACATTGAGTGTTGTTCATCGACCTGAGATATCGGATCTTGAGAGTGCATGTCAGATGAAATTAGCGCAACAAAAAAATCCATCGAAGATATTCTAATAGACCTCATGGCCAAGAAGGTGATGTCCGCAGACATCCAAGCCTCATCGACGAGAGGAGTGCAAGCCTCCCCGTCGACTACTCGTGGATCTAGACCATCCCGAGCTGTGACCGAGAAAAGAACGAAGAATCATGATGAATTGGAGAATGCGAAGATAATCCCATCCATCCTACCCAACTACATCCCACCCCTGGTCGGTGTGGTGAGTCGTGACAGTGTTCCGAGGGACTTTGACTACATAGTCATCATTGTGTACCTCCCGAAGGGAATACAAGTAGCCAGACCGCAGTTGGAGAGGATTCCAACATTGAATATCAGTGACTATAACCCAGGAGACTGCAAGAGCTATGACATGCTCACACCTCACAAATATTTGACCAAGACCAAGGGGAAGGAGTCGAAGATCATCCCTGAGCCGTGGACTATGGACATAGCAAGGTCCACTATCTTGAACGTGATGAAGATACCACACTTCGAAAGGCATCAAGAGGTTAATGCCTATGTTAAGATCTTATTGTCGTGCTTCCATGGTGGTTATCTATGGCTAGACAGGTGTATCTCTATCGATATGGTGCTGATCCATAGGATCACCAGATTGAGCATGCAGGGACCAGACCCGCAAGACTTTTATCCAGGGAAGGTTGTAGATCACGCCCTGGTACATAAGATTAAAGAAACCTATGGTGATGTTGAGAAGGGGAAGTGAGGATACAAGATAACCGCCATCCAGAATGGTGCAGTGTGCCTAGCCTACCATTTGATCGCTGGTAAGCTAGTAAGGAGGAACAGACCCACGTAGGTCACGGGCTTCGTTATTGACCTCGCAGGAAAATACGTGGAAGGATTACAAATGAATTGGGAGAGTTACCTCATCAAACAGTTAGAACAAGACTATCGTGAAGCTCAGGATCAGGGCTATGAGTTCCACTTTAGCTGGCTGCTGATCCTCATGGCGTTCATTGCTTGGGAGATGCCGGAAGGAGCAACCTTCCCTAACATTGAGCCATTCGAGCCACTAGCTATGAAGTTCACCATGCTCTAGTATTCGAGCGATATGGGGAAAAAATGGTAGTCAAACATGGTGTTCCATACCTACTACCTATAGTTAACAAGGGCTATTGAGTCTTTTCCTCATATGACGTTGAACAACCTGGACAAGTTCAGACCAGTTGCGAAGTTCTGCGCAGATAGGTATTTTATATATATTACTGTATGCAGAGACGAACATAAAGAAGAGCTTCAGTCCTATTACAAGCTCACTAAGGAGGACATGGAGGAAATCACCAAGGAGTGGCTTGAAGAACTCCTAGTGCTAGTAACCACGTAGAACTGTCCGACCCCAACCTCATTGGAAGTCTAGTGGTTACTCACGAAGAATAATGTGCACCCAGTAGTAGCAGGAAGAAAAATAAGGAAGATATACAGGAAATACACATCACATTAGAAGAAACTGCATCACATTCACCTCGTAGAGGAGGATATGACGAAGTGGACAAAGAAGAGAAAGAAGGGGAATAAGACAAGTAGAAGCAGGGAGAAGTAACACTGCCAAGGAACCCCCTTAAAGAGGCAGAGACGTCCAAGAAAATCAATTTTTCCCCAACGAAACCTACGTCGCGGAAGAAGTCCAAATCTAGTAAGCTGCAGTTGCAGACTGTACTCATGGTCGATGACTTCAACTTCATCTTCGCAGTTGTATTAGATGCCTTGAAAGATATTTTGTAGAGAAATGAAGCAAAACAAGAAACCATGTACGAAAGAATTGAAGTAGAGCTGAGAGGGGTACAACAATCCCTTCACTCCAACCGCGCAGTTTCCACTGCACCCCCGCCATCAGAAGAAACAACGTTGGGATATGAGCCTCTGTCACGTGCAGGAAGAAAAAGAATAGGCCACAGTGGCACTGAAGAAAGCACAAGAGGAAGTCATAGAGAAATTCAAAGTTGCGTAGTAAGAGAAGGGCGACCTCCAAATAAAGTTCAAAGAGGATAAAGAACAGATCCAGAAAGAGAAAGAACAACTTCTCACGGAGCAGGTCAGAGTTAAAGAAGTAGTCAATAGAGCACTTCGCTCTGTGGCAGGCTTAGAACAAATAGAAGAAGACCCACTGGAGAGTCAAGTAGCGAAGCTTGCTGCAACCATCCAACAACTTCAACAGAGAGTAGCGGAATTGGGGTTACAGGCTACTTACCAAGCACTTCGAAGGAAGTGCGAGACCAACAAGAAGTGTTGATACTGAGAGGGGGGTGAATCAGTATCAAGTACAATTTAAAAACCTTTTTCAACTTATACTTAAACCATTCAATTATATACAATGATCAATGAATAATAGTATAAGAGTTACACCAATACACCACAATACACCATGCACAATATATGAGAAATAATCAATAGTTTTTGTTCAAGGAAAGTAATGACTTCCAAAGGTNCCATCTCTGCTTAGGATTTTCCTTCCAGTGGTTAAACTGTTCTGAAGGCAACCTGCTCTGATACCAATTGTTGATACTGAGAGGGGGGTGAATCAATATCAAGTACAATTTAAAAACCTTTTTCAAATTATACTTAAACCATTCAATTATATCTAATGAGTAATGAATAATAGTTTAAGAGTTACACCAATACACCACAATACACCATGCACAATATATGAGAAATAGTCAATAGTTTTTGTTCAAGGGAAGTAATGACTTCTAAAGGTAGATGCAGCTTCCAAATGTAGAGGGAGGGATAAACCTCCAAGAGGAAGATACAATCCTCCAATATAAAGAGAGAGTTGAACTCTCCATCCTTTCCCCTTCCCTCCACCCAAGAATAAACAAGAGATAATAAAACTTTACATTAAATCATCACCATCAACCAGTCATCACATAAAACCTGATAATGCTTCCTGAGACTTCTTCAATTTCTGCAATTCTTAAATTCTTGGAGTACTCTGATCCTGTAGATAATATTACTCAATGTATTCTGTGAAACTCCTCCAATTTTTCACTCCTTGAATCCTCCCCAAAAACAGGTTATAGAAAGAATGGTAGACTTTATTCAATTTTGGTCTATTCAGAAGACCCAACTTGTACAGCATGCCCCGTGCTCAATATTTAAAATCCAATACTGAAACTCACACACAAGAAAATATAGTCTGTACTATTTCCAATGGAAGTGGTCCCACTTCATTTGGATTATGTATGCATAAGTTATGACTATTTTACCCGGAACACCTGTTTATTGACTAGATTCAGGACTGGTCACAAACCCTATCTTTCACAAAGTGTATCTCCATAATTGTAGTGAATCAAGAGCTGAAATTTTTACCAGAGGTACCTTGATATGTCTTCTCAATACCATAGAAATTTCACCATCTGAATCATTCTAGAAATTTTTTTATATCAAAAATGCTAAGATGACCTGAAAATAACATACCTTATAACACATCACCAAAAGATTTCATCCTCCCTTGAAATCCGACCTTCTTTTACTTCTTATTTCCTCTGAAATTCGACTTGTATAAAAATGAATGTATAATGATGTTTATTTATACCATTTATGTCACTTCATTTTAACATTAGGGCCGACCTGACACTTTCTTNCCAGTGGTTAAACTGTTCTGAAGGCAACCTGCTCTGATACCAATTGTTGATACTGAGAGGGGGGTGAATCAGTATCAAGTACAATTTAAAAACCTTTTTCAAATTATACTTAAACTATTCAATTATATCTAATGAGTAATGAATAATAGTTTAAGAGTTACACCAATACACCACAATACACCATGCACAATATATGAGAAATAGTCAATAGTTTTTGTTCAAGGGAAGTAATGACTTCCAAAGGTAGCTGTAGCTTCCAAATGTAGAGGGAGGGATAAACCTCCAAGAGGAAGATACAATCCTCCAATATCAAGAGAGAGTTGAACTCTCCATCCTTTCCCCTTCCCTCCACCCAAGAATATACGAGAGATAGTAAAACTTTACATTAAATCATCACCATCAACCAGTCATCACATAAAACTTGATAATGCTTCCTGAGACTTCTTCAATTTATGCAATTCTTAAATTCTTGGAGTACTCTGATCCTGTAGATAATATTACTCAATGTATTCTGTGAAACTCCAATTTTTCACTCCTTGAATCCTCCCCAAAAAGAGGTTATAGAAAGAATGGTAGACTTTATTCAATTTTGGTCTATTCAGAAGACCCAACTTGTACAGCATGCCCCGTGCTCAATATTTAACATCCAATACTGAAACTCTCACAAAAGAAAATATAGTCTGTAATATTTCCAATGGAAGTGGTCCCACTTCATTTGGATTATGTATGCATAAGTTATGACTATTTTACCCGGAACACCTGTTTATTGACTAGCTTCAGGACTGGTCACAAACCCTATCTTTCACAAAGTGTATCTCCATAATTGTAGCGAATCAAGAGCTGAAATTTTTACCAGAGGTACCTTGATATGTCTTCTCAATACCATAGCAATTTCACCATATGAATCATTCTAGAAATTTTTTTATATCAAAAATGGTAAGATGACCTGAAAATAACATACCTTAGAACACATCACCAAAAGATTTCATCCTCCCTTGAAATCCGACCTTCTTCTACTTCTTATTTCCTCTGAAATTAGACTTGTATAAAAATGAATGTATAATGATGTTTATTTATACCATTTATGTCACTTCATTTTAACATTAGGGCCGACCTGACACTTTCTTATGTTGTAATTCGTTTCTTTAATTATNATACTATCCATTCATGGGTGTTGTATATGCATGTGCATTGTCCTTCATGTCCAAATACCTTTATCAATCTTGCGTTCCAAAACCCATGAGTAGAGTTGACATCAATGACAACAACCAATCTTCCAACAAGAAGAAACCACCAGAAGTGCAGTCCAAAGAATCAAGGCATTAGCCTTGGAATGTAAACAACTTGGCAGTCAAATTGCTTAGAATTATGAGCGCCTTACCGAGGACCCTGAATTGAAGACACTGGAGTCGTAGCTGCAGGAAGGAAAGAAGTAAGTAACAATGGTACAAGCACAGTTGAATCCCTTGTCAGCGGTCGAGCGATTGAAAATATCCCAAGAAAAATGCACGAATCAAGAACAGGTCCATGCCATACAGAGAAAAGTCATGGAAGTGACTCAAAAGCTCCAGCTAGTCCAGGATGCAACTTGCCTACTTTTTGAGGAGATTGAAGGACTAGGAGCAGAACTAGAGCAAGCAATTACTGTAGTCGAACAACAATTGGAAGGACCTATGACCGAGGCAGTCATTCAAGAGTTTTCCAAGAAGGAGGCCTTGGTGAAGCAAAAGGTCAAAACAGCTCGAGCCAAGCTCGAGGCGTTCAAAGCAGAGTTACCCAGACCAGAGTGACTCGGGACGAGTCACAAGTGAGTGTTGGGGGCCTTTTGGCCCTTGACCATTTTTGGGACTTCGAAAGGATAGTCGAAGGTGAAGCGTAAGGAGAAGCGAATATCATGAAATCTCAGCCCCTTTTTAGGCTAGTTTTGGGATTAGGATTTATGTAACGGGTATAGGATGTCGACCCATGGGTTTACCCATGTTTAGGCCCATTTTTTTATGTATAAATAGATATCTAGGCAATGTAAGAAGAGGGCAAAGATGCTAAGTGCTAGAGTTTCATCTATGTGATTGCAAAGGCTTTGTGCTTACTGTGTGTTGAGAACTTGCAGAGCTAAGTGCAAGTGATTGTAAGAAACTTGTGTATAGACTATGTAAGAAGGCGTTTTTGTTGTGACCTAACTTGGGGAAGGAGGATTTGGCGAGGTGCCAGCAGATCTCCTATCCTATGTGGAGTAGGGTTTTTGGGCTCTGTGCTTGTAGAAGATTGATCGAAGATAATAAATAAGAGAAGAGTTGGTGGACGTAGCCCCACGCTGGGGTGAACCAAATATATCCTGTGTTATGGGTTCTTTGTGCATTATGGTTGTTATATTGTTTATATTACTTAAATTTAGTGAAGTAATGAATGTTTAGATAAATCTGGTATGATAGATTAAGTGCTTAGTGATGTGAATGAATGCTAGATCAGATCTCTTTCCATATGCTAAGTTCTTAGATGTGTTATATCTGGTTACTACGTTTTTCTGTAATTAGGGTTTGAATCTGCAATGCGAATAAGGGTTAAATACTGATGAATTCTAACTACTAAGTGCTTTGTTAGAGTGGTGTAATCATAGATTTGTGTCTCAGTTAGGTTGCAGACATTTGAGTCTTGCAACCACCCCTGCTTCTACCTTGGGTGAGACTTCATCTGCTTCATAGGCGTTGCTGAAAGGGCTGATATTTAGGGTTTTTTTGGTGTGCTTTTGAAGCGTTGAACCTAGGGTCTACCCCTGTGCCAACAATTGTTCTTTTGAAGATAGTCTTTGTTATAAGAAGTATTTAAGACTATCATGATCTGTTTTGACCTTGAAGTGCCTACCTATTAGCTAAGGGCACTATTTCTTCAATGCATGTAGTATTTCCATGATTTCCTTCTCATAAATGGGTTTGTGTAAGTCCCTTCCCTTGAGTGGATGACTTTCAAAATCTAGGGGCCTTCCTTGTTGCATTAGGACAACACCAATTCCATTTCCCAAGGCATCACATTCCACAATAAAGGTTTTTGTGAAGTCTGGAGTGGTCAAGACAAGAGCTTTGCACATCACCTCTTTAAGTTGTTCAAAAGCATTAGTTGCCTCTGGAGTCCATGAAAATGAATCCTTCTTAGTTAGTGTCGTTAAAGGTGCTGCTATTCTTCCACAGTGTCGAAACAACTTGCGGTAGTAACCTGTCAAACCCAAAAATCCTCTAATATTATTCAATGTTTTGGGAATCGAATAGTCCATCATGGCCTTAATCTTGTTAGGGTCTACCTTGACACCTTCACTAGATATAATATGACCCAAATACTCTACCTCCTTCACCCCAAAGAAACATTTGGATGGTTTGGCATATAGTTGTTGCTCCTTTAGTAGTTGTAGCACATTGTCAACATGTCGCACGTTATCCTCCCAAGACTTTCTATAGATTAGTATATCATCAAAAAATACTAACACAAATTTTAGAAGGAAGGGCTTGAAAATGAAATTCATCAACCCTTGGAATGTGGAAGGTGCATTTCTAAGGCCAAAAGGCATGACCAAAAATTCATAATGACCTTCATGAGTTCAGAATGTTGTTTTTGGGATATCTTCTTCCTTCATTCTAATCTGATGATACCCTGAACGAAGATCCAANATACTATCCATTCATGGGTGTTGTATATGCATGTGCATTGTCCTTCATGTCCAAATACCTTTATCAATCTTGCGTTCCAAAACCCATGAGTAGAGTTGACATCAATGACAACAACCAATCTTCCAACAAGAAGAAACCACCAGAAGTGCAGTCCAAAGAATCAAGGCATTAGCCTTGGAATGTAAACAACTTGGCAGTCAAATTGCTTAGAATTATGAGCGCCTTACCGAGGACCCTGAATTGAAGACACTGGAGTCGTAGCTGCAGGAAGGAAAGAAGTAAGTAACAATGGTACAAGCACAGTTGAATCCCTTGTCAGCGGTCGAGCGATTGAAAATATCCCAAGAAAAATGCACGAATCAAGAACAGGTCCATGCCATACAGAGAAAAGTCATGGAAGTGACTCAAAAGCTCCAGCTAGTCCAGGATGCAACTTGCCTACTTTTTGAGGAGATTGAAGGACTAGGAGCAGAACTAGAGCAAGCAATTACTGTAGTCGAACAACAATTGGAAGGACCTATGACCGAGGCAGTCATTCAAGAGTTTTCCAAGAAGGAGGCCTTGGTGAAGCAAAAGGTCAAAACAGCTCGAGCCAAGCTCGAGGCGTTCAAAGCAGAGTTACCCAGACCAGAGTGACTCGGGACGAGTCACAAGTGAGTGTTGGGGGCCTTTTGGCCCTTGACCATTTTTGGGACTTCGAAAGGATAGTCGAAGGTGAAGCGTAAGGAGAAGCGAATATCATGAAATCTCAGCCCCTTTTTAGGCTAGTTTTGGGATTAGGATTTATGTAACGGGTATAGGATGTCGACCCATGGGTTTACCCATGTTTAGGCCCATTTTTTTATGTATAAATAGATATCTAGGCAATGTAAGAAGAGGGCAAAGATGCTAAGTGCTAGAGTTTCATCTATGTGATTGCAAAGGCTTTGTGCTTACTGTGTGTTGAGAACTTGCAGAGCTAAGTGCAAGTGATTGTAAGAAACTTGTGTATAGACTATGTAAGAAGGCGTTTTTGTTGTGACCTAACTTGGGGAAGGAGGATTTGGCGAGGTGCCAGCAGATCTCCTATCCTATGTGGAGTAGGGTTTTTGGGCTCTGTGCTTGTAGAAGATTGATCGAAGATAATAAATAAGAGAAGAGTTGGTGGACGTAGCCCCACGCTGGGGTGAACCAAATATATCCTGTGTTATGGGTTCTTTGTGCATTATGGTTGTTATATTGTTTATATTACTTAAATTTAGTGAAGTAATGAATGTTTAGATAAATCTGGTATGATAGATTAAGTGCTTAGTGATGTGAATGAATGCTAGATCAGATCTCTTTCCATATGCTAAGTTCTTAGATGTGTTATATCTGGTTACTACGTTTTTCTGTAATTAGGGTTTGAATCTGCAATGTGAATAAGGGTTAAATACTGATGAATGCTAACTACTAAGTGCTTTGTTAGAGTGGTGTAATCATAGATTTGTGTCTCAGTTAGGTTGCAGACATTTGAGTCCTGCAACCACCCCTGCTTCTACCTTGGGTGAGACTTCATCTGCTTAGTAGGTGTTGCTGAAAGGGCCGATATTTAGGGTTTTTTTGGTGTGCTTTTGAAGCATTGAACCTAGGGTCTGCCCCTGTGCCAACAATTGTTCTTTTGAAGATAGTCTTTGTTATAAGAAGTATTTAAGACTATCATGATCTGTTTTGACCTTGAAGTGCCTACCTATTAGGTAAGGGCACTATTTATTCAATGCATGTAGTATTTCCATGATTTCCTTCTCATAATTGGGTTTGTGTAAGTCCCTTCCCTTGAGTGCATGACTTTCAAAATCTAGGGGACTTCCTTGTTGCATTAGGACAACACCAATTCCATTTCCCAAGGCATCACATTCCACAATAAAGGTTTTTGTGAAGTCTGGAGTGGTCAAGACAAGAGCTTTGCACATCACCTCTTTAAGTTGTTCAAAAGCTTTAGTTGCCTCTGGAGTCCATGAAAATGAATCCTTCTTACTAGTGTCGTTAAAGGTGCTGCTATTTTTCCACAGTGTTGAAACAACTTGCGGTAGTAACCTGTCAAACCCAAAAATCCTCTAAGATTATTCAATGTTTTGGGAATCGAATAGTCCATCATGGCCTTAATCTTGTTAGGGTCTACCTTGACACCTTCACTAGATACAATATGACCCAAATACTCTACCTCCTTCACCCCAAAGAAACATTTGGATGGTTTGGCATATAGTTGTTGCTCCTTTAGTAGTTGTAGCACCTTGTCAACATGTCGCACGTTATCCTCCCAAGACTTTCTATAGATTAGTATATCATCAAAAAATACTAACACAAATTTTAGAAGGAAGGGCTTGAAAATGCAATTCATCAACCCTTGGAATGTGGAAGGTGCATTTGTAAGGCCAAAAGGCATGACCAAAAATTCATAATGACCTTCATGAGTTCAGAATGTTGTTTTTGGGATATCTTCTTCCTTNAGCCATCTTTCTTGAGTACAATTAACATCAGTTCAAAGTAAGAACTTTGGCTAGGTCTAATAATGTCATCCTCTAACATTTCATCAACCATACGCTCAATTTCACTCTTTTGGGCATAAGGGTATCTGTACGACTTGATGTTAGGAGGAAAACTCCCAGGAATTAGGTGAATAGCATGATCATGATTTCGAGTGGGTGGAAGAATTTTGGGATTATCTTCAAATACTTTGGAATGCTTATCAATGATCCCTTGGAGATCTAAGGGAATAGATGGTTTATATGTTTGAACATCTAGTGAGCATAGTTTTGAAATTACACCTTGATGCCCCTTTTTCAATAATGTTTTCATGCCATTAGAGATTATCACCTTACTAGGTTTCCCTGTGATACCTCTTAACTCAATTTCTTTTCCTTCCAATGAAAATTTCATGAAAAGTTCTTGAAAATTAAAAGCCAATGTTCCTAATGATTGTAACCATTGGATTCCTAGCATGAAATCATCACCACCCATGGGTATAGCAATCATTGGACTATTCATTACATATTCCACCATAGTAATATTGATCGTATTTCATTTTCCTGAGCAATTGATAGTTCCTCCATCCACAATCATTACTTGAAACTCTGGCGCTGGATATACAAAGAAATTGAGAGCTTTGGTTAATTTATATTGAATGAAATTATGAGTACTACAAGAATCAATTATGACTATTACCTTTTTATTTTTTTATATATCCTTCAATCTTGAGGGTTTGAGGAGTGGTAATTCTAGCCAATTCATTACACGATATCGTGGGATTCAACTCTTCAAAAAAAATCGCTTCTACATTTTCATCTTGAGATGGTTCTTGTTCTTGTTCTTCTTCCTCTTCACAATCTATGTAGAATAATTTCTTCTCACCACACTTATGTCCCTTACTGTACTTGCTNAGCCATCTTTCTTGAGTACAATTAACATCAGTTCAAAGTAAGAACTTTGGCTAGGTCTAATAATGTCATCCTCTAACATTTCATCAACCATACGCTCAATTTCACTCTTTTGGGCATAAGGGTATCTGTACGACTTGATGTTAGGAGGAAAACTCCCAGGAATTAGGTGAATAGCATGATCATGATTTCGAGTGGGTGGAAGAATTTTGGGATTATCTTCAAATACTTTGGAATGCTTATCAATGATCCCTTGGAGATCTAAGGGAATAGATGGTTTATATGTTTGAACATCTAGTGAGCATAGTTTTGAAATTACACCTTGATGCCCCTTTTTCAATAATGTTTTCATGCCATTAGAGATTATCACCTTACTAGGTTTCCCTGTGATACCTCTTAACTCAATTTCTTTTCCTTCCAATGAAAATTTCATGAAAAGTTCTTGAAAATTAAAAGCCAATGTTCCTAATGATTGTAACCATTGGATTCCTAGCATGACATCATCACCACCCATGGGTATAGCAATCATTGGACTATTCATTACATATTCCACCATAGTAATATTGATCGTATTTCATTTTCCTGAGAAATTGATGGTTCCTCCATCCACAATCATTACTTGAAACTCTGGCACTGGATATACAAAGAAATTGAGAGCTTTGGTTAATTTATATTGAATGAAATTATGAGTACTACCAGAATCAATTATGACTATTACCTTTTTATTTTTTTATATATCCTTCGATCTTGAGGGTTTGAGGAGTGGTAATTCTAGACAATTCATTACACGATATCGTGGGATTCAACTCTTCAGAAGAAATTGCTTCTACATTTTCATCTTGAGATGGTTCTTGTTCTTGTTCTTCTTCCTCTTCACAATCTATGTAGAATAATTTCTTCTCACCACACTT
>JZKD02S1074706.1:0-13186 GCA_000966675.3 Picea glauca
TATGATCAACATAAAGGAAGAGAAAATTTTCAGAAGGCTAGGGAGGACAAAAAGAATAACAAGATGGAGCAGAGGAAGAAGGGAAACCAACCACCATTTTTCAGAAATGATACTCAAAGACAACCAATTTCCGAAGAGCCTAGGATGGATGAAACCATGGGACAAAGACCAAGACAACAACTCATAAAGTGTTTGGGTTGTAATGGATACCATATGTATAGATAATGTCCTCATAGAGATGAAAAAGAAAAGGTTATTCACAATGTACAAGAAGTTGAAACAATAGAAGATGTGGGCGAGAACATAGTCAAAATTTATGCATCCTTGGATAATAAGCAGGCCGAATTTCAGTCTCATATGATTGAGGTAAAATGTAAAATCCACAGCCAAATTTTTTCTATTTTGATTGATTCCGGAGATATTCATAGTTATATAGATCCTAAAATGGCAGAAAGGTTTCATCTTCCAAGAAGCAAACTGGAAAAACTTTGGTTGCTACAACTAGCTACCAGGACTAAAAGGAAGATTAATGAAATGGTTAAGGCATTCCCAATGGAAATGAATGGATTAAGTACCAAAGTATATTTGAATATCACACCTTTGGGATCTTATGATTGTATTAGTGGCATGGACTAGATGGATAAGCACCATGCAATTTTGTACTATTACAACAAAATTTTTACTTGCTTAGATAAGGAAGGGAACTTAAGGAATGTACATGGGATCCCTAGAGCTGTAACTATCAAAGAAGTCTCATCCTTAAAACTAAAGAAATGTTTTAGAAAAGGATGTCAATTTTTTGTCGCACATATGGAGAAAGATCTTAAGGAAAAGGTACTCAACAATGAGGACTATGCATCTCTAAAAGAATTTGAAGATGTGTTTGAAGAAATCCCCGGATTACCACCCAAAAGAGATATTGATTTCTCAATTAATTTAATTCCTGGAGAAATCCCTACATCCAAAGCTCCCTACAGAATGAGCACATCCGATTTGAAGGAATTACAAATGCAATTAGAATAAATTTTGAAGAAGGGATATATACGCCCAAGTGTGTCACCTTGGGGTGCACCAGTATTGTTTGTGAAAAAGAAGGATGGCACCTTGAGGCTTTGTATTGTCTTCATGAAGCTAAATAAGGTAACAATGAAAAACACATATCTTTTGTTGAGGATAGATGACCTCTTTGATCAGTTAAGAGATGAAAAGGTATTTTCCAAGATTGATCTGAGATCTGGATATCACTAGGTGAGGATCAAAGAAGAGGACATTAGTAGGATTTCTTTTAGAAGAAGGTATGACCACTACAAGTTTGCAATGGTACCATTTGGATTGACAAATGTGCCAATTATTTTCATTTGTTTAATGAATGCTATCTTTAGAGAATACTTGGACAAGTTTATCATTGTATTCTTGGATGACATCTTTGCTTATTCCAAATTGGAAGAAGAACATGAAAAACACTTGAGAATGGTGTTGCAAGTATTGAGAGAACATCACTTATATGCTAAGTTGAGTAAATATTATTTCTATGAGAGGCAGATTCATTACTTGGGCCATATCATATCAGAATAAGGTACAGTTGTAGACCCTGATAAGATAAAATCCATCACATAATGGTCAGCACCAAGAAATATATTTGAGGTAAGGTCCTTCATCGGACTAGTAGGTTATTATAGGAGGTTCATTGATGGATTCTCCTGCATTTCACACCCAATTACATCTCTACAGAAGAAAGGTGTGAAATTTGGATGGACACCTAAATGTGAAAGAAGCTTTCAACATTTGAAGAGTTTACTAACAAGTGAACCAATTCTAAAAATTGTTGATCCTAATGTAGATTTTGTTGTATGCACCGATGCATGCAAAGATGGACTTGGTGGGGTCCTTAGTCATAATGGATATGTAGTTTTTTATGAATCAAGAAAGTTGAAGGAACATGAGAGATTGTATGCCACTCAATATTTAGAGCTAGCGTCCATTGTTCATGCTCTAAAAATGTGGATGCACTACCTTATTGAATTGAAAACAGACCAGAGTGGGTTGAAATATTTATTTAGAAAACCAACCTTGAACACTAGGAAAAGTAGATGGTTAGATCTCCTCAGTGAATATGGCTTTGATATTAGGCACATCAAGGGTAAAGAGAACAAGGTGGATGATGCACTCAGTAGAAGAGCACATGAGATACATGCTACAACCATTAGCAAGTGCAAACTTGATTTACAAAAAAAAAAATTAGAAGCTGCAAAAATAGATCAGACATATGAGGAAATGAAAGAAAAACTACGGCAAGGAAAATTGCAACAAAAAATTGAGAATTTTGAGCTAAAGGAAGAAAAAATCCTTATGTTCAAGAATATAATATATGTGCCAGATAATCAAGAGTTGAAAAATCTTCTCTTATTATAAATGCATAAGGTACCTTGTGCTAGACACCCTGGATACCAAAAGATGATCACAACTACCAAAAAGCTATATTATTGGCCAAGTATGAAAAACGAGGTTGCACATTTTATTGCCAAATGCCTTGAATGTAAAAAATTCAAGGTTGAGCATAGACACCTAGCAGGTTTAATATAGCCTTTTCCCATTCAAGAGTGGAAATGGGAAGTGGTAACCATGGACTTTATTACTAAACTACCTAGGATTGTCAAACAACATGCTTCATTTATGGTAGTTGTGGACAAGCTTACCAAAGCTTCCCATTTCATTCTTGTGAAGGAAACTCACAAGGCAGGCAATATTGTTGATATCTACTTGAAGGAAGTAGACATACTTCATGGGATACCAAACACTATTGTATCCGATAGGGATTCCATGTTCACATCAAATTTTTGGAAAGGGTTATTCTAAGGATTGGGCACAAATTTAAATTTTAGCAAAACTATAATATTCCAGATATAAAAAAGTATGCAGAACAGAAATAAATAGCTAGAAATGTCATATGAGCAACAATATAACCAAAACAACACCACAATAATACTAAAATGATACCAAAATAACACCAGAAAGAGCACTTTGATTACTGAGAGCGATGTTCACTTGCCTCTTCGAGGGGGAAACCTCCGGCAGAGCAGAGCTCTATTACAATAATATCCAAGAAAAATTTTATCATACCCTCGACTCCTCTTTATACTAAATATGTCTATCAAAAGAACCATCTAGAGGAAGATCCTTCTAGCAGCAAAAGCTTCTATTAGGTCTTCTTACATTGGACTTATTCTTCCTTATTGCTAGGCCTGATTAATATTGACCTTTATTACATGGAAATATATTATTCTACCTACTTGAGGGGTTAGGTCCTTAACAACAACCTACCATCTTGACTCAGATGGACAAATCAAAAGAGTTAACTGATAATAGAATACATGTTGAGAACGTATATCATGGATAAACCCTCAAAGTGGGAGGATTACCTACACTTGGTCAAATTCAATTATAATAATGGATACGAGCATCTATAAACATGAGTCCATTTAAAGCACTCTACAGAAGGAAATGAAATACACCAATAAGATGGGACAATCCAAATACTAGAACAATAATTAGACTAGATTTTCTTCGAGATATGGAGTATCAAGTGATCAAGATAAAACAAAACTTGAAATCTGCCCTGGACAGGAAGAAACGTTATGCTGATAAGCATATAACTGCTAGAGAATTTTCAATAGGTGACCATGTATTTTTTAAAGTAAAATCAAGACGAAGTTCCCTGAGATTGGGAAAGTGTTCAAAATTATCATCAAGATATTGTGGGTCATTCGAAGTTCTAGAAAGGATTGGTCATGTCGCTTATATGCTTTCATTACCAACCTCCATGTGAATTCCTAATGTTTTTCATGTATGCTTAATCAAAAAAATGTACCTGATACTAATCATTTCATTGATTGGAATGTGATTCAGGTAGATCTAGAGGGTGAATTCTAGGTACAACTAATATTCATTTTGGACATGAAAGAAAAAAAACTTCAGAATTGAATCATAGATATGGTAAACATCCAAGGGACCTGGTACACACCTGAGGAAGAAACCTTGGAACATGAAGACACAGGTAGAATATCCGCATCTTTTTGTAAATTTTTGAAATTTTGTTTGTACATATGTATATGTTGCACTTAGGACAATGCATAAATAATGGGGAGGGAATATAATACCCCTAATATGAAACTCATTTGAAATGTAATTACAAGTATGCATATAGGCTATTAATCCAGGAACCTATTTTGGTCAATGAGCCTATTTTGTATGGTGTATTTTTACTTCAAATTAATGAAAGAAAACATGGCTACATGCAAAGCATCCTAACAAGAAGAGTAAGGAGGATAAACTCCACTAGAATGGGAAAGGGGGGATAAGAGTCTAGAAAAGGGGCTAAGATAAGGGGGCTTAAGACAAAAAGGAATATTTTATCAATATTCCTAAAGTTAAAGTCTAAATTAGGGGATAATGCATTTTATCTTAAGTCCTTGTGAGGAAACGTATCACCATGTGAGGGAACCATGTGTGGCCCATCTAGTGTCCAACATGACAAGTGTCAAGTTGGGAACATGCACATAAGTTTTGTGGACTTTAGCTCATTCATCCATGATTCGATCATTATTCACCCACCTCACTTGGTATCTGTCATCTGGACTTTCATGCTACCATTATCGTACCTGTACCTGTACCTGTACCAGGGAGAGCATAGGATTCGGTTGAAGAGCATTGAAAGAGACTTGTTAAGATGAAGAGGTAGGTTTTTAGGTCCGTGTGCATTCTCTCTAGGTGAGAGAATTGCAGGGAATTTGATTCCCAGAGGTGCCAAGTTTTCGTCATAGAAGTCTAATTATTCCTGTCGGGCTCGTTGTTGAAGCCTGGAAGGAAGTGGGAAGCCATAGGGGGCACACTTCCTGGGTGGGACAAGAATGTGGGGAAAGTAGAGTCTATGATATTGTTGTTGACCTTGGTACCTATATTGAGATATTGATACTACTGAGAGACCTTCAGGGATATATTTTCCTTTCCCTAGTGGAGTTTAAGCCCAACTCGGGGGTGACCTTTTATTAGTTTGTGGGGAACAATGTCTAAGGTTGGGAGGAAAGTCAAAGGTTTTCATGCAGTTGATGGTTCAATTTTTCCATATAGGTGATTATTATGTGTTTGTTTAATTATTGTTGATTGAGAATGTATGAAATCTTGCGTTGAGTATTAGTGTGCAAAATACTATGAATTATGGTCATAATTAATTGTTATTCATAATACCGTTTAAGTAATTTTCCTTATAAAAATTGTATAAAGTTGTATAGATGATGTAGACTGGTAATTCTTTTATGGGTTCCATAATTATCATTATCTTGAGTGTATTGGTGATGAGACTTGTTTAGTTATGGAGTTTGTAGCTATAATACCCTGAAAATGTTTATCAACGACTCTGTTTATATCTTCGACTATCTATGCAGAATTAATAATTGTACATATGAAAAGTGGGGTAACTAACCATCTTGTTACAATCAAATATTAAGTGAGTAAAACTCAGTATTTTGGGCTGGAAAGTCCTTGAATAGTTGCAGACACTGTGTTGGGCGCAAATTGCTCATCCTTACAGCGTGTTGAGAAAATATTAATGGTTTGGGGTGGGTTTTACAACCTCCAGATGGTCCTAAGAGTCTTAGGAAATAATTTGAGACAAACTTAGAGCATTATAGACTATATTCGTACTAATTTAAGTGATTCAATCATGACCGTTGATCGTTGAAGTTTGGACGATTGTTAGATCCTTAGGAATGTGTCTCTAATGATCTAAATCATTAATCATAGAAGGGACGCCGGAGTAGCATTGGATATGGTACTCTAATAAAAGACTACGAGAAACCTTCTTCATCGTAGTATATATCAGTGATGACGTGTATTTCATGTTAGTCCACATGGAGGCTCCATGAGGAGAGTGGCCCACAGTGCCACATGGCATGGTGTTAAGGTCTTTGGGGAAACAAAGCTTGACATGGTCTGAGTATTCAATCCAAGTGACAACATTGGGTAGGTCCACATGTGTAACGTCCAGGTAGTGGAATCAAGAGCATGGTAGGTTCATGGAGATGGGAAGGTGAGGTGAATGAGTCTGTGAGTATACCAACACGTGAACCCAACAGGATCACAAAATAATCCAAGTGTCGAGACTTCTCAGACAGACTTATGAAGGGAAGGCACAAAAATATGCATCTGTGAGTCCGCGAATGAAAAATAATCAAAGTGTTGGGGGGGCGCATTTGTGAAATGTACAAGTATACACTGAGAGTTCGCATGAATACCACCCACGAGTCCGCGAATACAATAGGGTTTTTAAAAGAAGCAAAAATTTTGATACCCCATCCATTACAAGTTACTTTGGGGGGCAGGTATGTTACAATAGGTCATTTCTAAACATCGATTAAGACTTTCAAGACCCTCACATGTCAATCCAATTGCAAAGAAATCAAAGGAAAAGAAACATCTTTGTATTGCACCACAAGTCAGTTGAGCAATGAAATGTCTGTAGAGGCTATATGAGCTACTAAAAAAATGCACAAGAAAGAAACAATAGGGATGTTGAAAAAACACAAAGTAAGATTTACGTTGATGTATGAAGAGTATGGCATTTTATATGTTGAGCACTAGGCATGTTAATATTATGAAAATGGTATGGAAGTGTTGGTTTGTGCCATATTAAAAGCATGGTTAGTTGATTGGATCAAATGTTTCATATTGGTGTAGCCATGTAATGGAGTTGTGTTAAGTGTTTTAGGATTCAATAAAGTTAACCAACGTATTGAGCCTAGCTAACTCAATATAAAGTGTAGTGGTTTTGTTAGAATTAGCTACTCTAACAAATCACAGGTGAATATGGAAATCCAAGACAACTATTGGACAATGACACTGAAGATCCAAAGGTCAAAGACGTAGATGAATACTCCAAACATGTGAAAGAATGTAGAGGAACAAGAAAGTATATGAATTAATTTCATATATATCATTATCTCTCATTGATGTTTTGTAGCTCCGTGTCATAATACTATGTAATGTAAAAATCATTCCCGACTCTGCTTGGTAAGGTGTAGTGTAGCTGGAAAAAAATATGCACTATGTGTTTTTTTCCCTTTAATTGTTCGTTGATGAAACACAGTTTGATGAATGTTGTACTATAAGTCCTCATTGGAAAGTGCATAAAGAATGTACTTGATTGACTTGAATACATCCCATATCCAGTCTATTTTCCTAGAGCATTGGAGAAAATTGTGGTTGGGTACATAAGTGTATCAGTAAATGGAGATATGTCCATAGGATGGCCAATTTCTCAGTATATATAGTCAGGTTGATGTTGCGCCCTGGGGTACAATAGGTTCCATGTCAATCTATGTGGTACTAGTGTTCGATACAAAAGTATAGTTGGTTCCTAGCTGGTATGCTATTCAAGATAATAGTTCTACAAGTGAATGGAGGAGCATGGACACATTGGTTTAGATATAGAAGCGAGTTGCTTGGTTACAAACCATTGGTTGGTTACCATGGTAGTTAAAAATACAATGACGTTGCATTTTTCTCACTAGAGAAACCAAGGGTTGATCACAGACTTAATTATGAAGTTGAATGGTGAGATTGTAGTAGGAAGGACATAGAGTTATTTTTATAATTTGGTCCAAGGGAAGTTGGTGATGGTTCTTGTGATAATAATGGAGGTTGGGTGATGGTGGAAAAATAAGGTAAAATTATGTGTATTGAATAAATGCAGACTCGAGAAAGAGTGCGAGAAAACTTCTTCAACGTTGAAGTTTAATCGATTGTTAGATCCTTATGAATGTGTCTAATGATCTGAACTATTGATCATAATAGGGACGTCGAAATAGCATTGGATATAGTACTTTAATGAAATACTGTGAGAAACCTTCTGCATCGTAGTATATATTAGTGATGGCATGTATTTCATGTCAATCCACATGGAGGGTCCATGAGGAGAGTATCCCATAGTGCCACATGGCATGATGTTAAGGTCTTTGGGGAAACGAAGGGTAGCGTGGTCTGAGTAGTCAAGCCAAGTGACATCGTTGGGTAGGTCCATGTGTGTAACATGAAGGTAGTGGACTCAGGAGCATGGCGGGTTCATGGAGATGGGAAGGTGATGTGAATGTGTCTGTGAGTCCACCAACCCATGAACCCAACAGGATCACAAAATAATCTAAGTGTCAAGGCTTATCGAACGAACTTATGAAGGTAAGGCACAAAACTATGTGTCTGTGAGTCCGCAAATGAAAAATAATCTAAGTGTTGGGGGGGCAGGTTCATGAAAGGTACAATTATAGATTGAGAGTCCACCTGACCAATATCTGCGAGGTCGACGAATATAGTAGGGTTGTTAGAAGAAGAAATGTTTTTGACACCCCATCCCTTAGAAGTTACTTTGGGGGTCGGGTCTGTTACAATAGGTCATTTCTAAACATTGATTAAGACTTTCAAGACCCTCACATGTCAATCCAATTGGAAAGAAATCAAAGAAAAAGAAGCATCTTTGTATTGCACCACAAGTCAGTTGGACAATGAAATGCTTGTAGAGAGTATATGAGCTACTAAAAAAAATGCACAAGAAAGAAACCATATGGATGTTGAAAAGACACAAATTAAGGTTCACGTTGATTTATGAAAAGTATGGCATTTGATATGCTGAGCACTAGGCATGTTAAGATCATGAAAATTGTATGGAAGTGTTGGTTTGTTCCATATTAAAAACATGGCTAGTTGATTGGATCAAATGTTGCATATTTGTGTAGCCCTGTAATGGAGTTGTGGCAAGTGTTTTAGGATTCAATAAATTTAACCAACGTATTGAGCCTAGCTAATTCAATATGAAGTGCAATGGTTTTTCTAGAATTAGCTACTCTAACAAATCACATGTGAATATGGAAATCCAAGACAACTATTGGACAATGGCAATGAAGATCCAAAGGTCAAAGACGTAGATGAAGACTCCAAACATGTGAAAGAATACAGAGGAACAAGAAAATATATGAATCAATGTCATATATATATCACTATCTCTCGTTGATGTTTTGTAGCTCTGCGTCATAATACTATGTAATGTAAATATCATTCCTGAGTCAACTTGGTAAGGTGTGGTGTTGCTGGAAGAAAATCTGTACTATGTGTTTTTCCCCTCTAATTGTTCCTTGATGAAAGACTGTTTGATGACTGTTGCACTATAAGTCCTCATTGGAAAGTGCATAAAGAATGTAAGATTGACTTGAATACATCCCATATCCAGTCTATTTTCCTAGATCATTGGAGAACATCATGGTTGGGTACCTAGGTGTCTCATTAAATGGAGATATGTCCATAGGATGGCCAATTGCTCAGTATTTAGAGTCAGTTTAATGTTGCGCCCTGGGGTACAATAGATTCCATGTCAATCTGTGTGGTACTAGTGTTCGACACAAAAGTATGGTTGGTTTCTAGTTGGTATGTTATTCAAGAAAATAGTTCTACAAGTGAATGTAGGAGCATGGACACATTGGTTTAGATATGGAAGTGAGTTGCTTGGTTACTAACCATTGCTTGGCTATCATGGTAGTTAAAAATACAATGAAGTTGCATTTTTCTCACTAGAGAAACCAAGGGTTGATCAAAGACTTAATTATGAAGTTGAATGGTGAGATTGCATTAGGAAGGACATAGAGTTATTTTTATAATTTGGTCCAAGGGAAGTTGGTGATGGTTCTTGTGATAAAAGTGGAGGTTGGATGATGGTGGAAAAATAAGGGAAAATTTTGTGTGTTGAATAAATGCAGATTCAACCTTATGGAAATTTGAATCACACCTTGTATTTGTAGCAAGCCTATGATGTTATGTTTTGATTCTATGTATTGATCCTAGAAAATTTTAAGCTTGTTTCTTTCCTAGAGTTGGTACTTAAGAGAAGTGTTTTAACGGTACCTAGGCGTTGTTTTTCAAAGCCTGTATGATTCAGGTGGATATTGGTGGCCACCCGCCTATTCCACTTGGACCCCCACCATTGTTTCTTTCAGTTTTTCAGTTTCCTTAATTGTAACACAATTTACTATTTTTGGTAGTTTTTTGGGTCCTGAACTTCCAGAGTCGTTTTGAGACCCTAAACGACGTTCTTTGGGCATCAAACCTCTAGTGAATATGAGTCCGTGCTGGAAAATATGAATTCGTTCCACACTTGATATTCGTTGTTGACAGTAGTATTCCTCGGATAGACCTTTCTAACGATGTATCATGTGCGTCAAACGGAGATAGTATGCCAAAGTTACGACCCCAGGAAATTGATGTACCAATTTACCCCAACGGGGCCCATATTCTAGCGTTTCATCTCCTAGGGTTAGATTTTTGGATGTTTAGGGTTTTCCATTGTTTCTCAATAATATATATGCCTTCGAGCCTCATTGTAACACAGAGTTCAGAGGCTTGTAGTTGCCACATCTCTCCTCAGAGATAAGCTACTAGTGCCCTAGCTAGTTTATTTCCATTGTGTCTGTAAACAAATTTCAGTTCTTTGATATTAATGAAACAGAGTGTTATTTCCGCTACATCTTTGTATTTATGGTTATTTGTGTATTTTGTTGTGTTCCTGCATAAATTCAGATCATTGTACCTGGTGCCTCCATGAGGTGGAGTATGTTAATTATATGGACCTAAATCTATGTCTGTAACATGTAAAAAGCATATTGTTGTAAGACCTAGATAGGAATTCATACCCCTTTTTCATGTGTTCCTGATGATTTGAATAACTTGTTCGATATAGTGCAAAAAGCTCTGTTATAGAGTTGTTAAACACTTGGAGGGGTGGGCCATGTTTTGGATAGACCATGTTGGTTGTAGAGTCTAGAGGTGCCTAAAAATCAAAAGTTTTACCTTTAGGGGGAGTTCATCAAGAAGTTGAATGAACCATGTCTACGAAGGACATCCTATTAAACCGATGGTTGCAGTGGTTAGGTAACCATGTATTTCAATGGATGTTTGTTCCTTTATATGGGCTTTAACAGTTTGGTGATCTCAACATGATCGAGATACAAGATGTATGTACCGGGATGGACCAACTATAGACTTTGTTGATCAGGAGGTTCTTCAATTCATGGTGGAACATTTGTTGCAGAGGACTAAAAGATGATCAAGACCTGGCCCGACAAAGATTAAGACAAGTAGTCATTAAGGGGGGGTGTTGGAATTGTTAACTCCTACTTGTATTATATGTGATCATACTTGTGATTGTTATTATTATTGGTCATTGTGAGGTAAAGTTTGTCTCTACTTAAGGAGTATATTTCTATATTTTAGGAGGTTGTTGGATCTAGTTGGATATGAAAGATTCTCTCTAACTAGTTGACCCCTCATTTGGTGTGTGGTTGAGATATTCTTTCAACTAGTTGTTAGTTTGCTAAGATAGTGTATCTATCTTAAGCCAAAGTTTGATGTATTTATATGTAACATTATTTGATGTTAAGAGAGTGTATGAGAACACCCAATACAATTGTGGTTTGTGTGAAATAATGTCTACTCTCCCATTTCTCTACACTATGACCATTCATCAATTCACACAACACCTTCTCCTTTGCATTGTCGGGATAATAAGAAGGACAAGATAGTGTCCTTCCATTTCTCATTCCTCTCTCTTTTCCTCTCCTATTTTCATTTTTGTGCTTTACTTAATTCTTTATTTTCCCTCTATTTTATCTCATTTATTTTTTTAGTAATGGGATTGTACTTTATTATTTTCTTACCCTCCTTAATTTTCCAATTAAACTTAAGTACCTAATCTTACAACCAGTGTCTTACATTGTAATCCCTTTCACATCAATCATGATGACTGATAGTTAAAGATTCTATGTTGGGAAAAATCAGATGATGCCAAGTGCTAGGGGAACATACATGTGGTACCATTTCCAAAGGATGAGGATGCCTGTCCACTACACATACCACGTGCCTTTACTATGTTCCGTTGCATCATACTTTCTCTTACAAGGTATGATGCAACAATATAATCTTAACCATTATCCAATGTTTTAAAATCAGATATTTATAGCTGGCATGATAAATGATAAAGCCAATTTGGGTCACAAAGTTGTTCAACCTGTATGTCTGGCTTGCCATTTCCAATGTGCCTGTCTGTCTGGCTTGCCATTCCCAATGTGCCTGTAGTAAGTGCATCTCTAACATATATCTGCAATATTTTTTACTCTTGGTTTTGAAAGAGAAAAGTGCCAACCCCACCTTATCAATAATCCTGTCAGCTTGGAGGACCTCCCAGAGTAACCTGACCACTCAACCCCACCTTCCGATCTAGCGAGTTCATGCTCTGAAAGCCATGGCCATTTTCAACATCGATGTCACCCTTCAAAAATTTCAATATCATTTTAATTCTAACGAACCTGTACTGTCTAAAAGTTAGAGGAAGGATATTGATGAAGACATGGGGCCATGCAGGAATGACAAGTATCTAAGCATCTGGAAGTACCAGATCCTTGAAAAGAGGGTGAAAAGTCTTAGATTTTAACACCAGATACTTGAAAAGAGGGTGAAAAGTCTTACATTTTAACAACTCCACTTTCAGAAATTAGGTACAAATTGTGAAAGGTTCAAAGTTGGAGTGTGCTAATTTTGGAGCAATTTTTATTTGGGAGTTATTTTTCCAACAGGTTTTTTAGCGACTAGTTTTTAAATTTAGAATTTTATTGATTTTTTGAGTATTTCAGTTGATTTTAAAATAGGACAAAATCTTGATAAAAAAACATGAAACTTTGATCCATACAAAACCTAGACTACCCTTAAAAATCTGGTCAGATTTAGATCCACTTTTTTGACTGAAAAAATAAATTCGAAACTAAAGATTGCTCCCGAGTTAGCCTAGTCCGTTCAAAGTTACATAATTGGTGCAGTCAGGTTCTACTGTTCACATTACATTATTGGTACTGTTCACATTACATTATTGGAGCGGATTGTACAATTTTTTCAACCGTGATGAAGATAGACGGATAAGGATCGCCATATCGGGCTGAGGACGTGTCGCTTTGAGGAATTTCGTAGAGTGCACGTCTGACTTTGGGATTGTCACAGAGAACCTAACCGTCTGGCAAATCTAACAAACCAAGTCAATAATCATCTTGTTATTATCCGAATTTCTCGTTATTAATTGATCCCTAATCGGATGAATCTGCTAAAT
>JZKD02S1074773.1:66929-83023 GCA_000966675.3 Picea glauca
CTCTCCAAGACAAACATGAAAAATTGAAATAATAACTACTTTACAAGGAGAATTTTGGGAAGGAAGATGGAGAAAGGTTTCACCTTAAGTCTCTTGTTTGATGTCGATCCCACTCCTTTCTCTCAAAGAGATCTAGATCCTTTGTTGGAAGTACCCTACAAAATGGAAAAAAAACTAGAGCTTCTACAGAGGTAGTTACACGATCAAAGGGTATACATATCATATATCATATTCAAAGTAAACTTAGTAAGAAAATGCATACAATGAACACATGATAGGAGGGAAAATAAACTCTTCTATTAACACCAAATCAGAAAGGTAAGTTACAACCTTGTCTCACCTTTGGCACCATCTCAAAGCCAACTGTTCGGTTACTCCAAGAATCCTTCAAGCATAAACTAAAACACTATACTATTCCTTGGATGACATATATAGGGATAAGGATACACCAAACAACCATATAGATAAGAAAGAGATGCTGGAAGTGGATTTTCTAGAAACAAGGGGGTATTTCTCAGAGGATTATAGGAAAGGGAGGATTTCTAGATGCTGGAAACATAATTTTGCACTAAGGAACTTCTCCATGTATTAGCCCTCAATGGTGATTTTATATCTTCCTCAAGAGGTTGGGGAAGTTGGAATCCATTTTTTATGTTCATGGGGATGTTGAGAAATTATCCCAACCGAAAAAATCACTCGAAATCTCAAAATTATTTTATTTTTTTCCATTTTTTGAGGGCATCCGTGGGTTGCAAACTAGGAATTCACAGATGTCCATGCTTTGTATCAAAGGATCCCACATATATGTGAAAAATACATATTTTTTTTTATGGTTTTAATGAGGCAAGTTCGGAAAATTTCTAGCAAGCCAAGGGCCATGACACAAATGCATAGGTGTGGAATTTTGTGCTATACAAAATTCTCTTGTAATTCATCCACTCCAGACCTTATGCTATGATTTCTGATAGGAGATAAACTTGAAATTCTGTGCACTCTTCTAACTGAGTTCCTTGTTGAGTGATGATTATTCCTACCAACACTTCTAGATTCTCCTCTTTTAGTATGATATCTGTGACTCTTTTATTTTCTTGAACCTGCTCCCTTATCCACCGTCTTCTCTATTCTGTCCAAACCCTACAACAACCTCATGTTGATGCCATATTGCTTCTCTTTAGCTTTCATAAGCTTCTCATTATCATAGTTATAAATTGAAACATCCTTTGAAGACTCTTTATAGTCTCTACCGGATTCATTTTCTCCTCCTTTCCTTCTCCATGCCCATTTCTTTATAGTATCTACCAAATTCATTTTCTCCTCCTTACCTTCTCTATTCCCATCTGATTCTGTTCCAACATTACCCATGCTGAAATAAAACCCCCTGAATTCATCTTCATGGTTGTAGGTTTTCTATGCATCTTCCATGTCTTTGATCTGTTTTACCGGTTCACTTCTCTGCAAAATGCGCATGTAATAGGATTTTTTTAACCACAATAATTTAACAAATCTGTAAAATTATGCACCATTTTGCCCTTTAAATGGACCAAAAAAATTCTTTCTATTTTCTTGTGAATTCTACAGCTCAATTCACATTTCTAGGTGAATATATGGATTCCTCTATATAGTATCTTTCCAATGACTATCTCCTTGCTCATTTTTGAGTTATGAGAAGCAAGTTATAGTCATTTGATCATTACCCAATTAGTCCTTTTGCAAACTTTTCAACCAGGTGTATTTTTTTTTATCTATGTTTAATCCTTATTACACTTGATCCTTTGTGATTTAGATAAAATATCAATTAGGTTTCTTTATGACCCCATTTTTAACAATCTGTCCAATTTTTACCTTCATCCAATATCCAGGATGCTAGATACAACCTATTGACGTTTTGGTTATTTTCCTCTTTAAGCACTTAATACTACATGTGTCATATACCTCCTTCCTTGCTCTTTTAGGTACCCATATTCTTAATCTAAATCCATTGATGTCTTATATGGATCAATATATTTCCATAGACTGCTCCTCTACCCTAATATGACTTATTCACATGAAGTTATGGCCTCTAGAGTAAACTGGTACCTAAAATTTACCTTGCAACTCCCTCATACAATATCCATTTGTGAACAATTTATCTCATTGAAAATATCTCTCCGAGATCTTTAAATTTAGAAGAATAAACTATGTGTACTATAAGTACACATAGTTTTGTAAAAAAATTATCTTCTAAAAATGTTGTTTAGGCCTTCAAAAATTCCCTGCAAAAGGATTACATGGATAACACTGTAAATTTTGAGAAATTTAGTTGATTTCAATTGACCGGGCTACTGATTTAGCATTCTGCGCCCATGTAGCACCCAAATATGATGCCATGTAATCCTCTTGGATACGTTAATAACGAGCATATTAGCACATAAAGACATATAAAAGAGATATTATATTTTAATGGTAAATCACCAAATGCATGTAGACCTCATAGGTTCCTTCCAGCCATAGACTCTGCTATTCATATAATCTCAACAACTGGTCACCCTTGAGCTAGGGTTATGAATCCATTAGGGAAAATGATACTAATCCAAACTAAGTTCTAATCAACAACATAAAATAACACAGGTTCATGTGTCAAATCTATCAATAGTTCCCAGCTCACAACCTCTCATTCTCCATAGCCTATCCCACCCGAGGTAGTGTTCCCCTTCTCTACTCAACATTCCTTCAGATATCCCACTTCCCTTCCACAGCTTCAACAAAAATCTAGCCAGGAAGTCTTATATCTCCATGGAACCTGGAACACAAAGTTGCTCAAGAGTTCAACACTCACCAACCCAGCACACAGGGAATCCTATCCCAACAATCCTATCACCTAAAGATATTTCTTCATAGGAATGACAACCTGGATCTTCAACCCAAGCCACCAAGGAATTGCAGGGTAACCAACATTAGATTACACTCCAACAAAGGTATGAGTTATGGATGGAAAGAGTTGAGTGAATGATGGAATTACACTAATTCCCAACATTTTATTTGCATTCTCTCAATGTGACACTTGTCACCTTATCAACTCACTTTGACCCCACTTGGTGACTCGTTCCCAAATTTTATGAACTTAGGATAAAGTGTATCACATGAATTTTGGACTTTAGGAATAATATTATATTATTCCTTTGGCTTAATCCCCCTTTACTTAGCCCATTTTCTCAAGCCCTTATCCCCCTTTCCCTCTCATGGATTCCTAGTCCCCCATACCCTTTCATCTGAATTGGTCTGCAATAGTGATGTATTTTATTAATAGTATAAGTGATTACATATTACAATAATAGGATTGTTGACATTTTATCATTTAGGCTCTCCAATTTAATAATCACACATGCACTTTGGCCTCAAAACATATATACAAAGACACTTTGGCCCAAAAAATCCTGGCTCACCAACTTACAAAGCATTTCTCAGAGACCCATGAAATATTTCTAGAAGCTATCCCATAATCCTTGTTCAAGTACAACAACATTTATAGTAATGCGTAAATTGATGCCCGACGAAAAATTAACCCTCAATATTATAAATGAGGCTCAAATGAATCTACATGTGTGGGTTGAAGGAATCGATGAAGATTACATAACAAAACAAGCTATTGAGGATTGAACATCCCTTGATACAATAAAATAAAAATTCTACGTGGAGCTACATGACAAATTTCTGTGCACAATTCCTAGATTGCTTCATAAATTTTTTCTCGACAAAGGCATAGGAGACATTATTGAATTCCAACCTCAACTTGGTACACCACCAAAAAATGGTCACTGGGATGAGAGAGACAAAAAGTGGGCCAAATTCCTAGAAGCAAGGTGCAAAGATACAAAACAAGCCTAAGACTACTTTTTGAGAAAATAAACATGGCCATCTTCACTGACTTTGAGTAATTCAGGGTGGTGATTGGGAGTTAGATGATCCGTGAGATACCATAATAAAAGAGCATACCAACATTCGTTCGACTGAAGCATAAATGTCTTCGAGAGGAAATCAAATTTACAAACAAACATCCAACATCCAAAAATTGGAGTGGTACAAGAGACAAAATAAAAGAGAGGATATTCATAACCTGTGGAATAGCTAGAAGTTGAATAGAAAAATTGTCAGAGAAGATCATCATGATAAAGCGCATGAGTAGTCTGAGTCTGAAAGAAATTGACCAGAGCTAGAAATAACAACAGTCGTGGTGATCCTCGATAGAAGTAACAAAACACATTTGATAGAGGCTAGCATCAACGACCATCAACCAAAAAAATAAGTTGAAAACATGGATTAGGAAGAGTCAGGACCAATGATACACACTCCTCCTGCTCAAGCAAAGAACCATTGAATTAGATAATTCCTTCAAAAGAGACTTTAGATCGATGAAAAATCTATAATATTATGGTATAGAACCGGTGAGCATGGAAATTTACACGATACACTAATTTTCAAGCCAAAACGAAACGAAGTCGATACAATTATCATTCACATCGAGAGAAAAAATCTCATATATTATAGTTGTGAACCAACACATCGAAAAACACAACGTATTGTCAAATATAAAGACCAAAGTTGTCAGACTGAAGAAGTAACTTGTAGATAAAGCAAGAAGAAATTACTCCTCGAATACCATCCGTCATAACACCGATTGATAGACAAGTTGGCAGAAGAAAAACGAACTAAGAATCTGACATCCCAGTCGAAAAGTGTGATAAGTCGAGGATAAAAAAAGTACAGTGTTCTTAAAAACAAAACCATGGGACTCAATAATATTCCCGTTTATGAAGGAGATGAGGATCCAAGAAGACATTGGTTTGTATGCAAAACATTCCTAGATGCAGTAGACATCTCAGATGAAGATAAGAAGATGGCAGAATTTGTCCAATATTTTACACAATTTGTCGCACAAAAAATGAAAGAAATAAAGAAATGACCAGGCGAGTCGTTCCGCGAATACGACAAAATATTCAAATATCTACTTAGCCAAATCCCATTGACAATCGATAAAATTATATTAGTGCAATTGTACGTATCCGTATTGCTACAATGGATCAGAACTCCATTATGAATCTACGAGATAACCTCGTGTGAAGATGCATTACAAAAAGTGCAATGTGTTGAGTTTGGTGATGGAGGCCCATCAACTTCTTTGTCGATAAAAAGGCTAGAATATAAATTAGAACATCTACAACAAACCATTAAAAATCTATCCTTAAGAAGAAGCAAGGTATGGTGTACCACATACTGCGAATATGGTCATACAAAATATACTTGTAGTCTTAACGATCAAGTACCAGGAGAAACAGATGCACGACGAGTGCAAGCAGAAACATATTGTAACATATGAAAAAATTTGACGAACAATACTGTACAAGATTGTCTGCACAACTTGAAAAATACCAAGTGGTGCCATATTTGCGAAATACACGGCTGCATAACATCTGAGTGTCGACTAAATGCACAAAATAGAAATGTAAGCACATTATATCACACTGAAGCAACTGATCAAAATAATGAATATGAGATAAGAAATGATTACTATGGTCGAGGATGTAGTTGAGGCAGCCACGGTCGAGACAAATTACAAGTTCAAGGTCAAGGTTGAGGCTGAGGTTGACCCTACTGTTATAATTGCTAGAAACATGACCACATTAGCCCCAACTTCCCAATAAAAGACTGGGTCGACAAGAAATTTTGTAATATTTATGGTGTTAACAATCATTCACTGGAATAATATCCAATAGTACTTGATAAGATCATGACAAAAAATAACATAAACCTCCTACACGCAATCTCCAAAGAATAAGTGTTAAATTGAAATAACTTACATTTCATTACTATATCAGGCATAGGAAGGGATAATATACCCTTATAATATTGACAGTTAGGGAAGTCTAGTCTATTTCCAAATCCATACAAAGAAGAATATATTATGAGGGAAGTGCTTAAATTCTTCAAAAATTCTAATCAAGACCAACGAAACAAAGGAAGACAAAATGAAGACATTGTACAAGAATGATTACAGCTCTTAAAATAAAAGTATTCAGTTGGTCGATTGTTGGATCTTCTTAATATACTAAGAGATTATAAATAAAGACAAATACCATCTAAGGACATCAAACAACTTTCCTATAAGAATAAAGATTATGACCCATGGGTCAAATTGGAAATTCATGGGGTATTGATTAACCTGGTTTTTGTCGACTTTAGATCATAAGTAAATATCCTACATCTAGATACGTGGATATGGATGGGTTGAACTTCATTATCACTAACATCGAATTACCTAAAGTTGGTAGATCAAATATTAATAGAGCCTATTGGAATACTCAGAAACATCATGTAACACACCCAACCCCTTAAGTACCCTTTCTAGGGATGGGGCATCAAATTTTCTCTTTTCCTTGGTTCAGTTTTGGTTCCTTACTAAGAAAAACCCTCTTAATCCTCTCTCCCAAAGTTTTCATCTCCCACTACACACTTAAACCAACTAGTGGGGCCCTCATCGTGACCTCGGGCTGAAAAACGGGAGCTAAGAGTTTGCTTAGCGAAGGTTTCGACACTTTGGACCCCCTAGAGTTCGGGAGTTTCAAAGGTGTTTTCGAATTTCCAGATCACCTAAAAGTGGAGGAAATCAATGGTCCACATCCTTCGCCAATGTCCTATGGTAAAAAGGGGGCTTCAACATTCAATGTGGAACACTCCTTTTTCCCAATCCCTGAAGTCTCGAAATCTCGCTACATGCCCTGCCATTCAACGATCGAATTTCAACGTTTAGTGTCAAGCATCCTATGTTTTGGTGATCGATGATCAATTATCCTCATTGCATATTCCTTTTCCACACCACTCTCAAATGTCTCAAACTCCCAAAGTTACCCAAAATCCTAGAGTTCTGGACACATCACCAACCACGTTGGCCAAGCGTGCATGAACCAGAAGCTGACACACGAAGAGGGTTAAGGGGTGACACATGTCCTCATTAAGGGGTGAAACATATCATGCTTTAATAAACATAAGGGTTTAGTGAATCAACCAAATATGGGTGACACATGGAACCTTAGTTGTGGTTCCACATCACACAGGATGATGTCAGTGAGCCACATAAACCCCCATCATATGGTTCATATTTATCCACGTGGGTCCATAGATCCCTGGTCCTCATTACTTCATAGCTTCGTGCTTTAGAGATTACCAACTCCTCTCGACACAAATCCCTTGAAGAGCCAAATATCCAGACTCTTGGATCTAGCACCACATGTGCTCTTCCTACCAACAATTGAGATTTACTTCGTCGTTCGCGACTTCGAGATTTTTCACACCTTGAAAACTCTTGGCCAAATTTCCCCAGAGTACTAAATCTCCAAACCATAAGATCACTTGCCACGTATCCTCTCATATGATGTCTCTAATTCAATGAACAACCTTAGACAGAGGGAAAGTAGGAGTCACATGTCGCTCCATGACATGTTCCCGGTCAGTTGGGTAATCGAAGGTGGGATTATCAAATCGACGATTGAGAGGGATATCGAAGGATCTAATGATCAAAAACCCATGTCACTTCGGAAGTTCGACATTCAGGGGTTCGAAGTGTACCTTTCGAATTTCCCTCTAGACCACACCGGATCTATCACCACATGTACCTAGCATCCACGGTCAAGATTTACTATGGATTGCAGAGGTCTAGGGAAAATCACGTGTCCCTATATCGTCGATTACCCAAACTTCCATATAACCGTTGATTGATGGATGCGTTTCCCTCCAATCTTAATGGTGCAGATTAACTCTGTGACTCTGACATTCAGGAGTTTCGGTGCTAGACCACTCCTATTTTCTCGAAGTAGAACTTTGCTGAAGTGCTTAACGCTTCTCTTCCTAAGTCCGATCTAATGACTGAGAGAGATCCCTACTGAATCCTCAGATCGAAGTCCCTCATCAATTTGTGACTTCAAACTTTGAAAATTTTCAAGGATTGTGGAGTCACAAGTCCCGAAGTCCTGAAGCCGAAAGAGCTAGCTCCTTTCAGACTAGTGTAGGGTTCCTAGGCCCTGGTCACATGGATTGTTTTGGAAATCTTATGGGCTAAGCGCTAATCATTTTAGAAACAAATGGGTTAAGCACCTTGGAATGAGCCCTCGGTCAGATGGGTGGATATTCTGAAGGGAAAATGCCCTTATCCCTCAGATATGAACTTAGAATTCCTACTAAGGTGAATTCAAAGGATCGACAGGCCTTAGAAGTTCCAGTCGATCCTACCTCGACTCTCCTACAAATTCACATCGCATGACTCTCTAGCAGCTAAAATGAGATAATTCCAAGACCATAAAAATATAACAGTTTATAGAAGCCAAATATCATTTCTAATAACTATTCAAATATTGAAGGATTTAACCACAAACCCAGAAATTCATCATCACATCCAATATATATATATATATATATATATATATATATATATACACATACATACATAGAGTATGATAATAATTATCAGAAATGGAGAATGTGAAGTGACTGCTGAAAGGGGTGCCTACTTCTTCCCAACCATAGGCACATCCACTCCTATCAGATTTACCACTATCCACCCCTAATCTAAACCATGATGCTCTGAGAGAGATTCTTTCTCTTTTCTCCACGGCAATTAGGGATGATGGTTACTCTCCTCCTCCAACATGAAGTTGGCAGTTGGTTTTATTTACACCAAGCAAGGAGGCCTACATGAGTACTTCATCAGTCACTCATCAGCCTCATTTATCAGCTTGTATACAAACCCTTCCCATGGATTCCTTCAGCCAAAAATACGAGTTTACTACTCATATTTTTCCTCTAATCTCTAGAGTCGAGGTATGCTCCATTCTCTTCTCGGGAGAATTTCTTCTCTACTCTCCCGGAGATCTGTCTTTGTCCATGAATTACCTTCTTTATTACCTCCCTCGACAAGGTTGTGTGGGTACGAATCCCAATTCTTGGTCAATCTTGGAATCCTTACAGATGGGTGCCTTTCCCCATATCCTCATTAACTCTTGAGATGGCCTTCCAACTACCAACCTGACTGGTAATTCGTTTATGGTTCAGAGGACTATTGAGAAATTAAACCCAGTAGGTACTGGCCTGGTGAGGGTCATCTCAACCATTCTTGGTTTTCCCTTCACCATCTCTCACAGAATGCATGGTCTATCTTGGAAAACTTCCCCCCTTTAGTAGTTGTGCAACACATATCAAATTTCTATTAATAACAAAAAAATTATACATTGAACCTTTTATACAAAGGTTCATCAAATCAAACATTCATACACATTTAGTCCGCCATAGTCTCTTGGAGAATTATAGTTATATTTAAAAACTAGGGGAAACAGGGGTATTACAACCCACCCCCCCCTTAAAGGAACATTGTCCTAGATGTTCTATTTGCCAATGTGCTCTATATGTCCAGAAGTAAACAAAAATGGATATCCTTGTCTCATGGCATCCTCCATTTCCCATGCGGCCTCATTCGAGCCAAAGTGTTTCCACTGCACCTTGACCTATGCAATGGTTCTTTTCCTGAGTGGGTTATCCTTCATGTGTATTATGCATTGTGGTTCTGGTAGGAATTCTCCCTTAGGTTCCACCTCAATCACATACCAGTCAGTAATATGATTAAGATCATGTACATACTTCTTTAATAAAGAAACATGGAAAATATTACGTTCTTTCACCGTGGGAGGGAGTGCTAGCCGATAGTATACTGGTCCCACTCTATCCAAAACTTCAAAGGGTCCACAATACCGAGGTGCCAACTTGGCACAAGTTCCCATCCTCAATGATCTTTTCCTAGGTCTAACTCAAAGATACACATGATACCCTGCCTTGAACTCTCTAGGAGTCCTTTTCATGTATGCATAACTCTTTTTTATATCTTGGGATATCTTCATATTTTGTCTGATCTGAATTACTTGTTGTTCCATTTCCTTTAGCATATCCGATCCGATTGTAAATCTGTCTACCGGGTTGTTCCAACTGATTGGAATGTTGCATTGTATTCCATAGAGGGATTCAAAAGGTATCATTTTTAATGACTCTTGATAGCCATTGTTGTAAGAAAATTCTACCAGTGGTAGGTAGTCCTCCCATTTCTTGGTTTGATGCATTACATGCATCCTCAACATGTCCTCTAATACTTGGTTTACCCTCTCTGTTTTCCCGTCAGTTTGAGGGTGATAGGCCGTACTAAAGAGAAATTTGGTTTCAAAACCAACAAACAAGGATTTCCAAAAGTTTTAAGTAAACTTTGTATCTCTTTTGGATATAATTACCTTAGGAATTCCATTCAGTCTGAATATCTATTTAATGAAGACGCTGGCAATATCTATTTCCTTGCAAGTTGAATTGACAGGTATGAAGTGAGAATATTTTCTCAGTTTGTCCACAACTACCATGATGACATCATTCTATTTGTTTGATCTTGGTAATCCTGTGATGAAATCCATGGAGATGGTTTCCTATTTCCATTTAGGAATTGGTAGGGGCTGCAACTGCCTTGCTGGGTACCAATGCTCTGCCCTGACTTTCTGATACTCTAGACATTTATCTAAGTAATCAACTATGTCATTTTTCAATCCAGGCCAATAGAATAGTTTCCTAGTGGCCGTGATCATTTTCTGATAACTATGATGACTAGTATATGGTATTTTGTGTAGTTCATCCATTATGAATCTCTTCAAGCCATCACAACTTGGGATATACAATCATCCCTTGTAAGTCAACAAGACATCATTAAGCATCTGATATACTTCATACTTCAAACCTGTGGGCTCTTTCTTTAAGTATGATGTCACGGTATTGAAAAATGCATTTGTTTCTTATGTAGTTTTGACCCTCTCTTTGATGTATGATTCACTGGAGCTTACAACTGCCAAGTGAACTAATTTCAATTCTCCTTTCCTTTGATATGTTTGATTTCAAAATCAAACTCACTAAAGAGAGCCATCCACCAAGCTTGTCTAAAATTTAGTTTTGGTTGGTCAAACAAATATCTCAACCCACTATGGTCTGTCTTAAGCACAAATCTTCCACCTAAGAGATAATGCCTCCACATTTTTAAAGCATGCACTATGGAAGTCAATTCCATATCATGGGTCATGTAATTGAATTCATTCTCATTCAATTTTGTAGATTCATAGAAGATCACATGTCCTTCTTGCATAAAGACTCCTCTGAGCCCTTCCTTGCAAGCATATGTACATACAGGGAAGTCCTTGTTTGGGTTTGCAATATTCAACATAGGCACATTGGTTATAAGGTATTTCAGCTCTTGAAATCTTTCTTCACATTCTTATGTCCAAATGAATTTAACCCCTTTTTTTTGAAGGGAGGTGATTGGGCAACCAATATCAGTGAATCCTTTTATGAATATCTTATAGTATCCTGCTAGGCCCATAAAGGATATAATATCAAATACATCATTTGAGGTAGGCCAATCCATGATGGCATTAATCTTGTTAGGATCAACTGCCACTCCTTCCTAAAAAATAACATGGCCTAAGTAATGGACTTGTTTCTAGAAAAAATCACACTTACTAAGCTTAGCACAAAGCTGATGTTCTCTTAGAACTCAGAGTGCTAGCTTAAGATGTTCTTCATGCTCTTCCATATTCTTGGAATATATTAGGATATCATCAATGAAAACCAACATAGACCTATCCAAGAACTTTCTGAATACGTTGTTCATTAAGCACATGAAAGTGGCTGGTGCATTGGTAAGCCCAAATGGCACCACCACAAATTCATAGTGACCATATCTTTTCCTAAAGGTTGTCTTGTGGATAAATTGTTCTTTAATTCGGACCCGATAGTACCCAAACCTCAATTCAATCTTGGAGAAGATTGTATCACCCCTTAGTTGGTCAAACAAGTCATCAATCCTTGGAAATGGATACTTATTCTTGATGGTCATCTTATTGATTTGTCTATAATATATGCACAGTCTCAGAGTGCCATCTTTATTTTTCACAAACAAGGTTGGTGCTCCCCATGGAGACACACTAGGCCGAATGTATCCTTTGTCCCACATCTCCTTCAGTTGTAGTTTGAGCTCAGCTAGCTTTGGTGTACTCATTCTATAGGGTGTTCTAGACATTTGCACTAATCCTGGTACAAGTTCTATTGAAAAGTCAATCTCCCTTCTTGGAGGTAGGCCTAGTACCTCTCCTAGGAATACATATTTATATTCTCTTAATATGGGATGGTTCTCTAGCATGGGTTTGTCATTCTCAAAAAAGTTTAGTACTTGTATTTCATACAATGGACATCCATTTTTGCAATACTTCTTCACTTGGAGGGTTGGTATTTGTCTCACTGAGACAATCTTTTGAATCCCTTATAGGGTTACCCTTCTTCCTTCTTCATTTTCACACTCCAAAGTTTTACTGTAACGGTCCAATTTTGTTTTGTGGGCAGCCAACCAGTCCATTCCAATCAACAAGTCATAAGATCCTAGAGGAAGTATGTTTAGGTTCTCTTGGGTGGGAAACCCACTTATGACAAATTGGCATGATGGTAGGACCCATGTTTCTTATCTTTTGGTTCCAGTGGCTAGTTGTACCAGCCATGATTTAACATGTTTAACATGTTGTAATTTACATTTCTCAATAGTTTGAGGGGCATCATAACTCAATTAAAATGGAAACAGGATGGTTGGAAATCGTACCTTCCATCTCCACCACTGAAGCTTGGTGGTCAACTTGTCTATTATCCAAGGCTACATAAATTTGTGGTATGATCCTAGCCACATCATTGACTGTGTTATACTCTTGGACATTGTATACCCTCTTATTGTTCTTTGTCTATGTAGACAATCCCTCAGTAGGTATTCCTCTCCATAACCCTAACATTTTAAGGGTTCTCTCTTTGGGTTATCAATCTTACTTGGAACTACTCCGAATGGTTTATTTCCACTCTGGGATGGAAAATTTTGTTGATACACACTTATGGTAGGAAGACTCATTCTAGATATCTTCCCATGGTTCTTAAATATTGAGGATTTAAACCCCTTCTTCTTGAATCACGAATTGTTTTTCTTCTTCTAGTCTTCATGGGATTTTTCCTTATTCTTGAATTTCTCATAGCAATACCTTTCCTTTTGAATAATATATTCTAAAGTATTTGGCTCATCAAACTTAATTATGTCCCTGTAGGACTGAGGTAATCCAATAATAAATCATTGCATATTTACTTTTTCATCCTTTATATAGGGCACATACCTCATCAACTCGAGAAATTTGTTGATATATTCATCTATGGTGAGTTGTCCCAGCTTGAGTTCATATAACTCCTTGGTCTTCCCATCAATGTAATTTTCTAACAGATACTTCTTCTTGAAATATTTCTCAAATTGTTTCCATGACAAGTTCTTGTCATGGAATCCTTTCACATTCCTAAGGTTCTCCCACCAAATGAAATCTTTACCATTCAGGTTGAAAATGGCTATCCGAGCCTTTAGGTTTTCAGAGTAGTCATGGACTCTAAAGTACTTCTTCAAGATGACTAGCCAAGCTTATACTTCTTCCCCCTTCTTAATATCTCCATCAAATGTGGGTGGTTTGTATTTCTTGAAATCCTCAGGGTCATGACTCCTGGAATGGTTCCTCTTCTTTCCTTTCTTCGAGGAATGTGTACTAGTTTTTCTACTAGAAGATCCCTTGGAGTTGTTAGTTTCTTCACCAGAGGATTCCTCCCTTGAGTGTCTCTTGGATCGATGTCAGGCCTTCTTTGAGGTCCTCCTCCTAGTGTGGTCACTTTCATGACCATGATTTCGTATCTTGGGTAGACTCTAGGTTTTCTTTGTATGATGTTTGTCCACATCACTGACTGCTGGTCCATGTTGTAGCTACCTTTGTATGCCTGACAAGATTTGCAGTAGAACTGCATTAATTTCCATTTTCTTTTCCTGCTCTTTTATCAACCTTTTGTTGTCAGAATTACAACTCTATAACTCTACCATGAGGCTTCTTACAGTTTCATCCAAATATGGAGGGGTTTCCACTGCCCTCCTGTCATTAGATTATTCCTCTCTATTGTGGGAGCTCTTCCCCAAATATTGATGTGCCACCATCCTTTACGTTATAGTTCTCCTATTGTTTACTGACTTCTTGAGTGTGGATACAATTTTTTTTGTTAGTTAGTAATATACCAATTCATGAACAACACATATCATTGCAAGGTGAAGTCAGTTCTTTATTTGGAAACATTAGCATCCTACAGTTTAGACTTCCAAAATATCTATTAAAAGTAGAGTGTTTCATTCCTCTCTTTCAATAGAGGTTCAAACACTTTTCTTATAGAAGGGGGTTAAGGTAGGGTGTTACCCCATAAGTTCTCTAATAATATTTTTTTTATGCGACTCATGAATGAGCCCAAGTAGGACAAGTGTTGTTGCCATGCTATGATATCAATTTGTAACACACCCAACCCCTTAAGTACCCTTTTTAGAGATGGGGCATCATATTTTCACTTTTCCTTGGTTCAGTTCCGATCCCTTACTAAGAAAACCCCTCTTAATCCACTCTCTTGAAGTTTGGATCTCCCACTACATTCTTAAACCAGCTAGCGGGGTCCTCATCATGACCTCGGGCTGAAAATCAAGAGCTAAGAGTCTTCTTAGCGAAGGTTTTGACACTTTTGAACTCCCAGACTTCGAGAGTTTCAAATATGTTGTTGAATTTCCAGATCGTCAAACAATGGAGTAAATCAACAGTCCACGTCCTCCAGTGAGATCCTACAATAAAAGGGGGATCGATGTTCAACTTGAAAAACTCCTTTTTCCTGATCCCTGAAGTCCCAAAATCTCACCATGTGGCCTTAGCCATTTTGTGATCGAACTTCAATGTTTAGTGTCAAACATCTTATATTTCTGCGTTTCGACGAATGATGATTGGTTTTCCTTGTTGTATCTTCCCCTTCCATACCACATTCAAATCTCCTGAATTCCCAAATTTACTAAAACTCTTGGAGTTCCGGACATGTCACCAACCATGTTGGCCAGGCGTGCATGAGCCAGAAGTTGACACGCGGCGAGGGTCAACGGGTGACACGTGTCCTCATTAGGGGGTGATACATATCCTTCTTTAATAGGAATAAGGGGTCAGTGAATCGACCAAATCTAGGTGACATGTGGCACCTTATTTTTAGGTCCACATTACTTGGGATGACGTCAGTGAGCCACATCAACTCCCATCATACAATTGAGATTTATCCATGTGGGTCCATAGATCCACAGTCCTCATTACTTCATGGATCCGAGATTCATATGTTAACAACTCCTATGGACTCTCAGATCTAGTACCACGTGTCCTCTTCCTACCAACGATCGATATTTATTTCACCGTTCATGACTTCGAGAGTTTTCAGACCTTGAAAAATCTTGGTGAAATTCCCCCGGAGTACTAAGTCTTCAGACTAAAGGGTCGATTTCCATGTATCCTCTCATCTGACAACTCTAATTCGACTAGAAACCTTAGACATGGGGAAAGTACTGGTCATGTGCCACTCCATGATGTGTTCTGATTTGGTTGGGTAGTCAAAGATGGGCTTCTTAGATTGAAGGATGAGAGGGATCCAAAAGGATCCAATGATTGATGATCCACATCAATTTGGAAGTTTGATGTTTGGGGGATCAACGTGTACCTTCTGACTTTCCCTTTGGACCATGCTGGATCTATCTCCACGTGTACCTAGCATCCACGATAATGATTTACTCTAGCTTGTAGAGCTCTGGGGAAACTCGCGCACCCCTATACCACCGAATACATAGACTTCTGGATAACCGTTGATCAGTGGATGCATGTCCCTCCAATCTCAACGGTCTATATTAACTCAGTGACTCCGACATTCTAGCATTTCAGTTCTAGACCACTCCTGTTCTCCCGAAGTAGAACTTTGTTGAAGTGCTTAACGCTTCCCTTCCTAAGTCCGATATAATGACTAAGAGAGATCCCTACTGAATCCCTAGATTGACGACCCTCATCAATTCACAACTTTGGCCTTCGACTATTTTCGAGGATTGTGGAGTCACAAGTATTGAAGTCCTGAAGCTGAAAGAGCTAGCTCCTTTC